>OX375866.1:78029133-78130611 GCA_947359475.1 Heligmosomoides polygyrus bakeri
AGCTCCCTTCTAACCTTGCGTCTCGGAGTTTTTCCAGGAAAGCGCAAGTGTTAGGGAGGTGGGCAGGTACATACCTAAGCAGTTGCACAAGAACCAAGTTCAGCAGCCAGGAAATCCGGTCCGCTGGGTCACCCACGCTACTTATTATGGTCTAGCCTTATACTGCAAAGGGTCTCTAGGAGTTTCGCCTGAAGGCAGCTTATGGGTCTTGATCAGGACATACAAGACTGGGCAGACGGGATGGTCACATCTTAGCCGTGAAATCAGAGCTTTAGGAAGGTTTGCTGATTTTGAAATAGCAGTCCATTTCCGATTGAGTCGGCGGAACTGCTTAGCAAACTCCTCACAGGTGGACTGGCTATAGACGGTAGTGTCTTGCAGATGGTGTTTAGTGATACTCCTATCCAGGTGTTGTGGGAGTACCACAAACTCCCCTCCTTTGTCACTAACGTTAACTTTTATTGCACCAGATTCCCTTAAACTCCTGATTCCCTTAAGACCCATCCGCTGTTCGGCTGTTAAATTTGTATTGCCATGTTCCGCTGTAGAACCGTGAGCAGGGAGGTAGCCAATATGCGGAACTTCTTATCGATCGCCCAGTTAGGCTCCTGCGTACTGAGAAACGAACTGGGGAAGGGCGAGGGTGGGATCGCCGCGATGCTTGCCGAACCCAGCTGACTGCCTTGCACATCGATTTTTGCCCTACAGCGCAACTAATCCCGTAACCTCTGCAGGCTGCCGACAATTATGCGCACAACGCCATGCAACAGGCGTTGGCTGGGAGCGAAACTGGGGCCCATTTCCAATGCGGCAAACGCCTCGCGCGACAGGGACACATCGCCAAGGACGGTGACCCTCTGATGGTGCTCCTCGCCCTTACATTCCCCACGACCAAGGGTAGAAGTGGTAGTGACATAAGTAGAAGACCCATCACCTCCGCAATTGCTCCTTCCACCCACTAGCTCCCGAAACTTCCGCTGCAACTTTACTTTAATTCTAGAACGAATAAGATCACAAACCTCACTTGCGCTTTCCTGGAAAAACTTCGAGACGCAAGGTTAGAAGGGAGCTGCGTGATGGAGTCATTTAATGTTACTTCACTGTACACAAATGTCTCCAAATTACACGCAATGCAGGCAGTCTACGAAATGCTCGTGGAACACCACGACCATATCTCTCTACATATATGGGCTCGGCATAGCTCAAATAATGACGCTCGTGGACGACTGCCTTCAGTGTAACATCTTTAGATGGTCCAACGAGTACTACAGACAGGGCAGAGGGCTTGCCATGGGACAACTATGTACCGATCATCTATGTACCGACAGTAAAGCAAAGGTCTACGTTCCAGTATGGGTCTCTCTATTGGCCATAGCGTATATGTCAAAAATAGAGAGACCCATACTGGAACGTAGACCTTTGCTTTACCGTCGGTACATAGATGATTGTTTCATTGTTTGTGCAACGCAAAACGAAATGGATTCCTGTTTCGATTTGCTCAATCATCAGTGAGCATATTAAGCTCACAAGGGAGAAACTGACGAACAACTGGTTGCCGTTCCTTAATGTGCAAGTTCATGTCTCTCACAACACTTTCCAGACTAGGTGGTACCGGAAGCCGAGCAACAAGAACATCATTGTTCATTGCAGGTCTGCACACCCTAGCAGTGCCAAGAGGGCCATTGTAAATAACATGTTTCGCACAGCGGCGTTGGTATCCTCCAACGACGAATTCGAGTCCGCTTCTAGGGAGATGGCATCTTGTATAGCGTTGTCCAATGGGCACACTTCCGACAGCCTTCCTAAGCAACGTCGTCCGCCTACAGGAGCACAAAGACGCACAGAACGAGAGCGCACCAAAATTCCTTTCTTGCTGCCCTTCATCACGGATGCTCTTAGTGCTCAAGTACGGGAATGTATACGCAAGGCTGACTTAGAAGGTCTGGTCAGGGTAGTTAACATACCGCCTGCTAACCTCAGGACCCAACTTGTTAGGAACCGGCTGTATGACCGCGCTTGTGATACCCCGTCCTGCATGGTCTGCCCGTTTGGAAAGGAAGGGGATTGCACAGCCTCAGGTGTGGTATACCTCATCACTTGCACGGAGTGCAATGAGGAATACATCGGTGAGACGGGCAGGCCGCATTGGGTGAGGGTCAAGGAACACATGGACGGGCTTCGGAGATGCCAGATTTCCACGCCGTTGGGGGAGCGCAGGCAGCGTAGCCATGGTGGCGCAATGGTTGGGGTCGCGATTACAATCCTTGCTCGAGAGGTCGATATCGCAGCACGCAAGACTCTCGAAGCGCTGTGGATTGCCTTCAAGAATCCCACGATCAATAGGAGGGAAGAGCGCGTAGCGCTAACCCAGGAGCTGCCCCCATTTGCTGACCTCTGTGGGCTCGACCCCAGAGGGCGACAGCCGGAGGGTCGCTGAGGGGTTGACCATATGTGGTAGTCTCATTCACCCAACTGCCTCTATCCGAGGGTGACGCACCAGCCTCTTGGCTGCTTCCATAAGGTTAGTTGAGCTGTCTCATTCCGATTTCGTCTCCTTTTCCTATTAACTCCGGAAACTCCTGTGACTTGAAATAGTTCTTGGACGAGTAACCTTTCAAACCTCACTTGACTTTTCCAGGCTCTGAAGAAGGCGGTTACGCCGAAACGTCAGCCGAATAAAGTGTGGTTAACAATCTTGGCTCCACAGCTCGAACAGTCCTATTGCTATTGTTTTAATTAGGGCGCGCGCAGCGCTGTCGGAGGAGGTGCCGGCTGTCACGAGCACCCGATACCAGGTTCTTTGTTAGGATTTCCCGTCCAGGCCAACCAAGCCTTCCATCCATTCGGGGTCGATGAATTATTACCAGACTTGTCTGGGAAGGATAAAGTGCTGACTTGTTCATCGGCTGGTCACCGCAAGTCATATGGTCACATAAAGCCTTCAAATCGCCTCCACGACAACCCGTAAAGGTAGGATGTGTGGCGCATCCCAAAAAAGAGATTAACACTGTTCTTTATCCTTATCATTTAATGCATTTTGGAGCTAGAAATTTCTTCGCTTCTTCGTCCCCCAATCATGTCAACGAATCCACAAAGATACTGGTCTGACCTCGTCGTAAGATATGCCTATCCTCACTTGGCGCTACTTATCCCAAACTACTTTTGCCCGCGACCTGGAATAGTTGAGACAGAGCGAATGTTTTCGGCCACTTGACGTATTTTAAGCAATTTTAGGCAAACGCTAATAGCAAAAATTAAGAAAGCTACTTCCCTAAACGTTAACACGTTGACGATGTGTCACACGTTTTCGGCAGTGTGGGACCGTGTGACGCGATGTCTTGTCACGGTCCTGGCAAAATATAAATGGGTTTGAGGTTTTTCTTTCTCGTTTCGCAACGCAGCACAAAACGGTTTCGCAATGAAGTAGAGAAGGGGGAACTCGGGGAGTCATCTTCAATATCTCCATACCGGTTCTTATTCCACATCCTGTAGATAACTTGTTGCTGAAGGCTTGCTTATTTTTCTGGGCCTGTTGATGTTGAATTGTTTATTTTACCTTGCACTGTTACAATTCATTCCATGAACTTTAGCCGTTGACCTCTTGAAGTTGAAACTTATAAGGTTTTGCTTGATTCTTTCCACTCGGAATAATGGTTTGCAGCTACTTTATTTTTTAACGAAAATTTTCCGTTAAACAATTTCGTTTAAAGAATTTAACGCACAGAATTTTATGTGCACCTCTGGTTGTCACTTTTGATAGTGCATGAAATGTTACGTGGTTCGAAGAAGATTCCTCGTTTTGGAAATTTCCTTAGTTCGCTACTGACAAACTTCTGTTCTGCTCAGAGAACTACACTGGTACTTAGTAGATATGTGCTGTAACAGCTGGGGTCCATTTAAAAAAAGTTTTCCTATAAATTATTACCACAGTGAATGTTTTGTAAGTCCGTTTACAGTGAAAACAAAATCAAAGGGCTTTCTGTATACAACTCTAATCCAAAAATTTGCTCTTCATCGCTTTTGAAACCGAAGAGCTTGCCCTGTTTCGGAAGTGGTAATTTTGTAACCTCTTTAATATTCCGGGTATTTTCGGTACTTTATATATCCATCAAAAGCGTTCGTGTTAAAAATGTATATTGCTAGTGTATGATATCATTCTAAGTAACCATTTCAGACGCTGGCTAGAAAGAAGGCGGAGGAAATGCGGCGCAATAAGGAGGATCTGGCTGCACAGCTACGTGAAGAGCAGTGCAAGGAGAGGGCCGAACGGATTCGTAAGGAGCGTGAAGAAAAAGCAATGCGGGTACGTGTCTTTAATCAGAGACACCTTTTCACGATTTCCTCGTCACATCAAAAATGCCTGATGGTAAACGTCTGGTCAACCAAAGTATGAATGTACTGTGATGAAAAGTTAAATAGATAGTAAGGAAATTAGTTGTTTTTATCTAAATCATTGAATGGGGTTGTGACGAAGCTTTCAAGGAAATTATAGCACGTGTACAGTTTCCCACTTATGTAATTTTGCGTAATTTGACACTTGGATGGCTTTCCATCACGTGGAGCAGTGTATTAAGGGAATCATTAAGGAACTCAAAAAATCGGGCACGGTCTGCCAATTGGCGTGTACTATTCTCATTAGAGCGCACAAGCGTTCTGTCTACCTCACTAAAACTCAAAACTCGTATGTTTGAAAAGGCATCTTGTACCTGTGTCGACTTTTAATAAGCTGTGCAGCCAGAAAATGTGTTTGTTTGAAAGATGGACTTGCTGCGAGCGAAGCTATTTCAGGATCACCACATTTTGGCAGGACGTGGTAATTTCTTGCGTATCTGTTTTAGTGACCTCTTCTTATTGACTTCTTGCAGGAGCAGAAGAAATTAAAACAACAGTATCTCTTGCCTTTTATTAGCTCAACATAAGACGTCCATTACTCCGTTGTCGGGGCTGAATTAGAGATGGCGCAAGAAGCTGTCTTTTCCTTTAATACTCCTGTCTCTCGTCATCACTTGCTGTGGACTGCTTTTGTCGTTTTATTCGATTGGCAATTCTACATATATCGAATTCAGTAATACAGCTAAGCTGTTACGAGTAGTGTGCTGATGAAACTATCAGAAGCGTCACAAACATCTTTGATGCTAAATGCGCCTACCTCTGAGAAGAACCTAGGTGAAGCCTCCCTATCAACAAGCCACTTTTCTAGTCATAACCAGAAAGAAGTGCAGATGGGTGCTTCCTAAAAATTGGTTGAGTAGATGTGAAGTTGTGCACTCCAGTGATAACGGATCGTGCGCCAATTAGTAGCCCGTGCCCGATGTTTAGGGGACTGACGCGCAGTGGTTACACTTTTTGCGCGCACCAACCGTGTGGAGCGTGCAGTGATCGATTCATTCACCTGCGCAATTTCTTCGAAAGCTTATTTCTCTCGACTTTGATTCCATTCAAGGTTTCGTGTAGGTGTGCCAAATTGTGGTGTTAAACCGCTACAATGATCACTGCGCTAGGACATAGGCATGTTATACTCTCGCAAATCGAGATTGCCGATTTATCCTAGGCAGGCGTATTCGTCCCTTCACGTTCCACACGACGAAGTGGCAAGTTAATGAGTGAATGACTGCTACCTTCTAAATTTTCCTCGCCTTCATTTTGCACGCGCAGATGCTGTACATAGTTTTAAAGTGGTTCAAATACCTTTCAGGCTCAACGTCGACGAGAACAGAAGGAAGCCGAAGAAAGAGAAAAGGCGGAGCTTAGAAGACAAAAGGAGGAACGAGATGAGCAAAGGCGGGGAGAAATCCGCCTTCAAAAGAGCCCTGCGTATGTTTGATAGTGTTTCTAAAACGCTTTCCGCGGATCATTTTTTTAACCTTGTTTTTGCAAATTTTTCTTCAAGGTAGTGAAATTGAAATTTAAATAAGAAAAGAATAATTAAGAGTACGGTACAAAAGGAAGATTTTTCTTAAAGGTGCAAGTTCTCTAGTTTCTCTGTTTATCCCTTCCCCCTCATAAGAAGGGATCATATGGTATCACTTTGTTTTCGGACCGTGCCACAGCTCTGGCTTTTCTGTAGCAGTCACTCTTGGAGATCCACCGCTATCTGCGCAATTCTAAAGATTTAGTTCTGCTCCGACTTGACTTTGACAGTTTTCTTCCGCGTAAGGGGTTCCTTTGTATTTTTAGGATTCTATGTGCATCTATTTCAACAGTAGTACTGCGCATATCCCCCCATATATAAGAATGTAGTTATCATACGGAGTCTTATTTTTACAAGATATTTCGCCATCAATGCTTGTGTATTTTCAAGAATTTATTTGAAGGCGCAGCAGGTGCCCTTCCCGTTATGCCAGCCCGGCTAGAGTTCCAAAGGCGAACGCTGGCAAGGATTCAGCTGGTCGAACAGCCGCCAAGGTACGTGCAGCCATGTTGAAGAATTGTGGCATGAAGGTAGCAAATGGTAAGTCGCTGACTGTTCTAGACACTTTTCCCGGCGACGCCAGGTCGTGCTCCATCAAAAATGGCCAGACTGCTGGACTCAGGTGGTGAGTCGTCAAGGGAGCCGACGATGAACACGGTGAGTTTGCCGGACGTTTTCTGTCTTGCAAGAGTTTGAAGACGCTATTCTCCTTCCCTCGTAATCGTCTGATTGAAGGTACAAATAGGTTTTGCTTCTCAACAAACATCTAACTAACATGTTTATTTCCCAGTGTTCTTTCGATTTGTTTTGTTCATTAAATGGGAGGGTCGGGTAGAGATTTGAGCTCCTGAGGAGGAAGGTATTGCTTAAAGAACTGGAGAAATGAAAACCGGTATATTCCCCGAGCCATCATGAATGATTTCTCCAAGCATATAGTAACAGCTTTTTAGGAATTTTCTGAAGGCGACCTTTGACTTAAAAGTCCAGTTGTCAGCAGTGTGGTCTTGTAGATCAATCAATTCTTCGCCCGTGTGTCATTCAGACACGAAAGGAAGATTGTTTACGTCAGCGTCATCTAATTCTAGCCCACTCGTGAGGTTCGTCGAAAAGTGTGCCCATCGAAGAAGGAACGGCTGATCAGCTCCGACGATACGGATGACGATTTTGTAAGTTCTGCGCTTTATGTGAAGCTTGCTTACTGTGTATTTACGTGGCGTTTGAAGATATTCTACACGCAGTTTAGGTATCTCCTCGAGCGATGACGAAACGACACGAAGCCGCAAGGGAGGAACGAGAGAGAATAATGAAGAAGGAGCACGAGCGACACGAAAGGTTTCGTCTTTTGCTTGGTATTTTTGCTGACATTCGCAGCTCTCAACTTTCATCTCTTCCAGGTTACGTGAAGAGGAGAAGCGTAGAATGAGGCGCGACGAGAACGAGCGACAGCGGCTTATGAGTTCTGGGTTTCCCAGCGTGAAGATGGAGGTGGATGAGGTGCCCAATATTGTTGAGGAGCAACCTTTGGTGTTTAACGAAGGAGAGCAGCAACGTATCGATGAGGAGGCGGAACGGGAGAGGTTAAAGATAGAGCAGGAGCTGCGAGAAATGCAGCAGCGGATGCTTCTGGAGGAGGAACAGCGAAGACGAGAGCAAGAACGGCGGGAAATGGAACGACGTCAAATGGAAATGGAGCTGGAAGAACAGAGAAAGTTGGAGGCTCTGAAGGAGGAGGAGCGGTTAAGAATGTTAGAGGAGCAGGCCAAGCGGGTCAGGGAAGAAGAGAAGAGGCTAGTCGAGGCGGCAGAGCAGGAGCGGCGAGAGAGGTTGCGTGCTGAAGAAGAAGAGGCCCTGAAGCGCCTTAATATAAGCTCTCAAGCAGAGCTTCAAAACCGACATCTTCTCAACGTTAGTATGAACGTAAGCATTTCATCACATACTCATGAGATATGGCTTGGCTTAAGCAACGCCGTTGACGTGGTTCAGTTCTTAAGAAGTGCTGTTAGACCTCGTCAAGCACAGCGTTGTCCAAGCACAGCCACATTAATTCTGTGGTGCTCTGGAGTTGCACAGCCTGTTTGCGATATTCACGCCACGAACAAATCTATTTTTGCAGACACCGGCCCCCATCGTGAGTTCATCGGCGAATCGTGGTTCTTCGTATGAGATTACGCCTGATAAGGTGTTCAAGCCTTCCAGCGAGAACAACTACAACATCGAGGACCTTTCCAGCGGAGACGAAACAGATTCGGAAGTATGTTTTTCTCATAAGCAAAAGGATTTGACGACATATTGTTTCGTATACATGCCTTCAGTTATAGCCTTCATCAGGATGCCTATTTCGCTTTACTAGCATCGCATATACAATTTCTGTTTCTGTTTCGCAGGCGAGGTTATATATGACGGCAGTTATCTAATCAATGCATGGCGCAGAATAAACGCTAGATGAACTTTAAGATTTGGAATCGCTTATATACCAAAAAAGGGATGAAAATAAAAAGAAGAGTTCGCCGTTAGTCGATCCTCTTGTTTGGGGTACGCCACGCAGTCTACATTTAAGGGATATCGTGGAGGTGCTGTTCATGTTCGGTCTACACAATGACATGCGGTGACCAGCTGATAAACAAGTCAGTATCTGGTACTACCAGAAGAGGGGATTTACGCTTTGTTGGCCTCATTGGGACCCGAGTCTTATACCTTACGAGGTTCGAGCCGCACACGACGCGTCCTCATGCCGTGCCTACAGCGCCGGTGTTACTGAAACGTAGCTTGGAAATATTTTTGTCGTTAATAGTTGAGAAGACTAAGTGAATAGCATCTAATCGGTTGATAAGCAATAAAATTGGTGAAGGCTATCGCGCCGTTGCCAGAAAGTGTAAGTTCTGGCACACGTATCGAATCGATTCTAGGCTCTACTCGACCTTGGTCGTCGAATCGCACAGGTATGGGAGAAAGAAACATTTAGTTAGTTATTCATGACCTATCACCACACTTCACACTAAAGGTCGGTGCGCATTCGCAGCACCTCTACGATGTTTCGTCGAAGTCGAATGGATGGCGCACTCATAAGGAAATTGATTAACGGGCAGTGGCAGAGTAGGAGAATTAATAGATGTAACAAGTCAAAAGGAGAGCGTGATTGCGCGGAGGACGCACAGGCTCTAGCGTTTACACACATCGGGGGTCTTGTTTCGGATCCTACCCAGGCCAACCAATTCTTCCAACCTATTCGGTCGGAGAATTAGGGCCACATTGGTGTATAGGATGGATAGGACACTGACTTGTACAACGGGTGATCACCGTAAGTCATTGCATAGGCCAGCTACGCATTCGACTTGCCTTCGCGACATCCCGAAGTAGAGTACCTGATACATACCAAACATGAATTGATTAACGCTACTCTTTATTTATTTATTTATATGTTGAAAATCACGCGAAGCATAAACAGCAAGGAGAACATGATGAACAAGAATTAAGATCGACGGAATATAGATTTGAAAGATTCTTACATTCATAGAAAGGTAATCAACTAAGCACTTCGGAAATGTATCTATCTATTAGGTTGTCCCATAAGTTTTTTCAACGATTCATTGCGGATTTCGCCGGCGGTCTCTCGTAGCGCTATACAGCTTTCGAAAGAAAATGATTTGCTCTATCAGAACATGTATTGCATTTCTTTTTCTTCCTGAGTTTTGTAATTTTTAGGTCGTTGAAGTGAAAGTGGAAAAGTGGCCATCTGCGTAGTCGCTTCTCTCCGCTTAGGTTCGGAATTTCTGCGCAGTTTTTATAGCATTTGGAATACAATGTTCTGCACTACAAGAATACATGTTGGCGGTATTTGCCCGTTTGTCCTTTATTGATTTTTGGATCATCAAATGAGGACGTCCGACTTTTCCGGCCGAATTTTTACCGACAGCTCCTGCTCTGGGGTGGACTTTTTTGCTTAGTGTTATATGTCGTTCAGAAGACGATGTCATGTTCAATAAAGATCTGTGTCGCGTTTATTGGCTCATGCTGATTTCGGTCGAGTATCAACAAAACAAAAAAAAGAGAAAAATCATCTTCACCAACAACTCCTTGTTCAGTTGTTGATATTCGACAGAAATGAGCATGAGCCAATAAACGCGACACAGATTCTTATTGAACATGACATCCTCTTCTACATTTAACACCAAGCAGAAAAGTCCACTCCAGAGCAGGAGCTGTCGGTAAAAATTCGGACGGAAAAGTAGGACGTCCTAATTTGATGACCTAAAAATCAGTAAATGACAAATGAGCAAATAGCGCCAACACGTATTCTTGTAGTACAGAACGTTGTCTTCCAAATGCTATGGAAAGCTGCGCAGATGGCCACTTTTTCACTATTTCACTTTAACGACCTAAAAATTGACAAAATTCGGTATGAAAAAAGAAATGCAATACATGCTCTGATAGAGCAAATCATTCGATTTCGAAAGCTGTATAGCGCTATGCAAGAGACCACCGGCGAAACCCGCAGTGAATCGTTGAAAAAAAACGGCGGGGACTTTATGGGACAACCTAATAAAAGCCTCTTGATCTTACTTAAGGAATCAGGAATTGAGACGTTTTTGATAATTTGATGGATTCGGAATCAGCCCTTTGTGTAAAGAACGTGGCACGTAGACAACACTTACTACACTTACACTTAGGTTTAACTAGATCTTGGAAAATGAAGCTTTCCTGTGCACCTCTAGTGGCGGAATACAAAATCGTGTAAATCTGCTCCACAGATAGACCCGTCCTTGAGTTTAGGATTTTGTAGACCATGGTGAGGTCGTACCTTTTTCTTCGAATAGCAAGCAACGAGTCATCAAATATTTTATTGCATACAAGGGCAGGCGGTATGTGGAGTACTGATGGCCATGAAACCTTATCCACAGCTTTCTACTGAAGTTCTGCACTGCTTCAAGTTTTTTTTTAATGTTACGACCTGAGGACGGTTTAAATACGTTGGAAGTGTTGATAAGAATTTAGGTGTTGCGCTAACGTACCGTTTCTGTCAGATCAGTTTGATCAGGTTGATGAGAGCTTTTGTTGTATGCAAGCGCGTTTTGTTGAGGACATAGCGGTGAATGCTGCACGTCAATTTGTGTTAGTTGTAATGGCTGAATCGTCAAAACTACTAATTTTTCCAATCAAAGAATCAGTTCTTTTATTTCACTTTTTTCTGTCGATTCCTACCTGCGCCGTTTCCCGACGATAAAGTGTGATCTTGCAGGATGCACCACGCAAAAAGGTGCCTGCATGGGCGGAAGGCAGTATGCTTCGTCGAGCTCTTGAGAAACAGGCGCACAAGCTCAGAGCAGGGGAATTCGATCAGAACGTGTTCTTCGGAGAGATTAGCGCGGTAAGTTATTAGAATACTTCGCATTCATCTCTCATTCGATGCTTCCTTGTCTGAGTTAACGCTTGTACTTTCAGCCGGAGCTGACGCAAATATTTGGCACAACCAAGAAATATCCTCGTCGTGGTTCTTCGGGGATATGGGACTCTCCGATCAGTAAGCCTCGTCAAGGAGTTGGAGCATTTCAGAAGCGCTTCAACAGAAATAGCTAGCCGTACCTATTAAGTCCGTGTTGTAATATGTATATTTATGATGAGTAGATTATTTTCACAGTTGGTCCCGAGGCGTCAGCAGCGCTTTGTAGTCATAAACAATTCGAAATGGTCCGCACATCTCGCTCTGCCCGTGTTCTTCAGCACTTTCATTCCTGTGGTTGTTCTTGTGGTTGCTGCTCTGTTTTATGGCACTGCATTTGTTAGGCCAACACAACTGCCTCATGACAGAGGAGCGGACGTTGAAGTTTGTGCCGAAACCGACCGGCTTCTCCACTTTTTCACATAGGTAGGAGCTCTTTCAGTAGTCACCTATAAGCTCTGTTACTACCAGCCAGGATCATTGCTAACTCATACGAGTTTGTACTATCACACATTTCTTTCCATAATTGCTTGATTTGCCGAGTTACCAGTCTCTTAGGACTTTGGCCTCGCACCACTATCTCGTACCATGTGCAGTCAGTTTTTCTTATAGATAAACACGTGTATAGGATGTACATTAGCCTCACGGTGTACTTCTCATCCGGTGAACGAAACGGCTGAGGCGCATGAGACTGAATGCTGTTAAGGTCGGCAAGCTGAACTGGTGTGGAGATTTGGTGGTTCGTGTTCAATCTTGCAGCCACCTTATACAGAGATTGGGGGAGGTAGATTCGGAAGTCGATTTGTACTCAGTTGGTATCCATCTGCGTCAGACGAAAAGTGAGAGTCTTGCATTGTAGTGCAATTTAGCTCAGAATGGTTCAACATAAGGATACAGGGCAGCGTGGCATAAGTGTAAGTCAATCTTGATGCAATTACAGTTCATCCCTATCGTACTTGAGGCCCCTTAGCGTCAAGGTGGGTTCACGTGGTTTATGTGTTCACTCACTCAACTTGGGAGCTTGTTGTAGTTTTGTAATTCCTGTGTTAGGGCTTTTCCGCCTGTCTTACCCGTCGGTCTTACGCTTTTAATGCAGGGTGTGGTACCCGGACAAACAATCTCAGTGTTTCGAAGGGATGTTCTGGGGCCCTATTCACCAGATCTGACTTCGACAGGCTACCATCCGTTTCTTTCGCTGTCCAACGACTTGCAGCTGAAACAATTCGACGATAGGTAGCAACTCGAAGAGTGCCCCAGTGCATCTTTTTCATCAAAACACCAAGAATTCGGTAGAAGTGCATTCCACAAATTACCTGACAAATGGCAGTATGTTGTAGATAATAATGGTGCAAATCGTCATTAGTTGTTGAATGTGTTGAGTAAGAGAAACAAATTTGATTCGAAGAAAGCTGCGGAGGTGGCGAGAACACTGTGAACACCCTAGTAGAACTGTGCCCAAGGGTCAAGGAAGAGGTGGTTTGGAGCGGATAGCTTGGACGTTTGCCATCGCATGGACTTCGAATCGTTTCAAAGTTGGAATCCTGTCGAGAGCAACCAAGACTGATCCTTCCAGTGTTGGTGAAAAGGTATTGAATTTCAGGGTGGCTTTCTAATTGGAACAACTGTACCTTGGTAATTGGTACAGCAGCCACTATTTGGCTCGTCTGACCCATCATAACATAGCATAACGAAGCATGAATTCATAATATTATTATGATAACGTTTTAACTATGGCTAGAGCAATAAACGGAAACAAATTCAGGGTCTTATCTCATTATTTCTCACTATTTCAGCATGCAGTCTTTCCATATCTAGTTCCTGTTACTGGTTTTTCGCTGACTTTTTTGATGCTGATAATTTTTGAACCGTAGACTTAACCAACTTAGCCACTTGAGGTTACGTACAGACCCGCATTAAAAAAAAACTGACTCTGATGAAGTCTAAAGCTGGTGTAGCCACCTAGATCATTTCCCGACCAGAAAAGAGATTCCTCTCAACACTTCTGTCGCATCATGGACGACGTGGTGACTGCACAGATATCTGCATACTCAACATTAGCAGTTACATTCTAATCACCAAAACTAGTACTCACCAGGGAATCTCAGGCGCAGGTCTGAACGGGGGAAATGGATAGTATTACGAGAATCTCCACCCGCCATGAAGTAGAAAAACATGTTTCGTTTTTGCTGAGTCCTTGAACCCAAAGAGCTACGGGCCCTCGAAGGCGGGGTGCACCGCCAGCACGAGCTCACGCTCATGGGTGCGTGCGCTGTTGTATGGGACACGGCGAAAGGCATTGCAGCAAGCGAGTCGATAGCTCAGCAGGTTGCGGGGCTGCTTCAAAGGTGCTAGGCCAAGTGTTCGACTCGTGGGCTGTGCACTATTTTTGCTTTTCTCATAACCGCGGCCTCCTTAACCAATTTGCTTCCTACACATCTCCTACACATTTATTTCACTCTAAATTGTCAAAAGGGTCAGATTCGTGATTAACACCTTGTGACCTCGAGAGCCCTAGTCACTGGTATCTGCTGTAACCTATCGTAATTGGTCGAAAATTCAAAATCGGATGTCAGATTCGTGATCAGCACCCCATATAACCCCCTGGGGAGGTTTAGGCGGATTTTTTTCGACCTCTCCTCGACTTCTGGAGTCGTGAAAGTACAAAAGTGCCTTGATAGCGATTTAAACCAGCTTATTTCCTACACATTTCCTACACATTTATTTCACTCTAAATTCTCAAATTAGGGTTTACTTTGAGCTGTGCTTTACTCACTGCTCTCACTTTCTGCATTATACAACACTTTGTGTTTCTCAGCGAATGTTAAACAGTGACTTCTCAGCAGCTAATGGGTTACAGCAGGTACGGGATGACTAGGGCTGTCGAGGTCATAATCACCGATTTTGCCCAAACTTCGCCCAGAGGAGGTATTTGGAGTGCTGATCACGAACCTGACACTCGTTTTTGAAATTTCGGCTGATTACGGTAGGTTACAGCAGGTATGGGTGATTCGGCTGTCGAGGACGTGCGGCGCTGATCACGAATCTCACCCTTTTGACTTCTTCTTCTTCTTCAGCGTTTGTCCCGCATCGTAGCGGGGTCCGCTATTCTGGTGTTATGACGCCACCTTTCCCGATCCAGCGCTAGATCAGGGTAAACACCAGTAATCTTCAAGTCCGCATGTAACGTATCTAACCAGCGCTGCTTCGGGCGCCCTCTAGGCCGCTTTCCCATTACCTCGAAGTTAAGGCCTATCTTGCGGACGCTGTCTTCCTTTCCACGCAGAACGTGGCCGTACCATCGCAAGCGACCTTCGCGCATCTTGTCGGCTATCGGCACGACACCGAACTTCTGCCGAATAGCATCGTTTCGAATGCGGTCCATGCGCGTGACTCCTGTCGTCCAGCGCAGCATCTTCGTCTACATGACGCTGAGGCGCGTTTCAACTTCCCTGGTCGCAGGCCAACACTCAGGGCCGTACATCGCTACTGGCCGGACGACTGCTCTGTAGATCTTCGACTTCAAGCGCTCCGGTATCTTCCTATCGCAGAGCACCCCAGTCAACGAGCGCCACTTGGACCAAGCTGCACTCACGAGTGAATTCACTTCAATCATCAGTTTGCCGTCAGACGTGACTGCTGATCCCAGGTACTTAAAGACCGAAGTGCGTGGGAGCTCGATGCCGTTGATCTTGATGGAGCTGGACTCATTAACGTCCGTCGTTAGATACTCGGTCTTCTTCACGTTCAATCTGAGTCCAAACCGCTCCAAGCGATCACACCAAGCTTGCACCTCTCGCTCGAGTTCATCTTTATCTTCGCTAGCGAGCATTACGTCATCAGCATAAAGCAACGTCCAAGGGACGGGGTTCTGAAGATCTCGTGTGATGGCATCCATGACGACAACAAAGAGGAGTGGGGAAAGCGCAGAACCCTGGTGTACCCCGACAGAGATGGGGAACTCTATCGAGGTTCCAGCTGCAGCTTGAACTCGACTCTTTGGAGAATAGTAGAGAATTCGCACCCACTCTATGAGCTCTTCAGGAACTCCATGATGTCGCAAGGCGTACCATATCACTTCACGCGGTACGCGGTCAAAGGCCTTCTCTAACAAGGGAGGTCAATGAACTTCCCGTGGCAATTTTAAAAGTGACCTATATAGGGTTGTAGAGCGTTGTCTGAGAAGCACCGCAGTGGTTTCCAAATTTCGTGCGGACATCTGGGTAGGTCAAAAATTGCAAAAAACCATTTCACTTCAATACGGGCCGATAAAGCAGAACTGACGCCAGGAACTGCCATGCTGTGGTTAGAATCTTGCCTGCAAAAGGTTTGGGGCTGAAACAATAGCGGAATTACAGCGATTTCACAAATTGCTTGTTAGCCGTACAGTGACCGAAGTGGAACATTGAGGTGCGCCGCTCGCCACCAACGGCGAGTCAACGGGATGGCCGAGTGGCTGTGGGGGGCGGGCTTAGGGGAAAAGCGTCGGGGGTTCGAATCCGGAGGTGCTGCTCCTGAATTGCTGGTCTTGCTCCACCATTTTTTGTCGATATAAAGTGTATCTTAACCGCGGTAGTGTACCATACTGACATTATAACTTTATTTTAACCTCGATATAAACACAAAAATAAACACCCAAAGCTTTGGGTGCTAGAAACAATTCATATCAGCTTCATTAACCCAAGATTTATCTAGAAGTTTTGATCGCAACATCGTTGTGACAGCTTACAACCTCGATACCAGCCAATTGAGGCTTAAAGAAACTGATTTGAATTGTTTCTATCAAGACCATCAGCTTAACTGGTTCCATGCTGATATCAGCGGCCAGGTCATCCCGGATACGGGTGAGTGCTGATCGGTCCCACGAGGTGTGGATGTTGCGTTCGATCAAACGGTGCCGGTGGTGTAAAGGCGTAGAGCATTCCCGCCCGGTCAGAGGGAGGTGCGGGTTCGAGTCCCGACTGGCGCTAGAAGTTTTGATCGCAACAAAACATCGTTGAGACAAAGATTTATCTTTATTTTTCATTATTTATTTATTTATTTATTTATTTATTTATTTATTTATTATGTATTAATTACGCATTATTGATTTTTATTTATATTTATATTTTCAATTAATTAATTGATGTATATATTATTTATATTTGATCGATTGTTGTGATCGTCCTTCGACACACTATACGACACCCCCTCCCCCCCCCCGACTTGATATCAAATGTATAATTCAATGTTTTCTCCGCGCCGAGTTACTGGTTGTCTTGCTAACTGCCTTCCTCCCGACTACTCTGCCCCTATTCGTAGGGAGATCGCCGTAACAGATGCCTTTCGGGGCATAATTCAAAATGCTATGTATGGGGATACTGATTGTGCTGATGAGGAGGAAACACTCCAGGTAGTTTTTTTTTCGTTTGATGTTTATTGCATTGACGCTCTCTCGTTCGTGATGTTAGCTTGACTTGAACGATGCGCAGGATGTAGCCTGGTCGCCGGACGATGACGATGATGTGGGTGTTATTACGCCTTCCTGTAGTAGTGAGGAGGTTGCTGTATGTGACGGCCGTGAAATCACTAGCAATATGGTTGGTTGTGGATGAAGAAGACAGATTGGTACTGTTATACTCTCTCTCCAAAAGTCGAAGAGGGGTCGAAGAAAAAATCAAACATAAATATAGTTAATTAATTAATTAAAATTAGAATATAAATAATAAATAATAATAAATAATATTTTTCCTCGATCTTTGGAGTTCTGAAGTTATCTATTTTGTACGCAAAGAATAGTCGCTTGCTCCTCCTCAATGGCCAATCGAATTAGGTATTATGAACGCTGTTGCTTTGGGTGTTTATTTCTGTGTTTATATCGAGGTTAAAATAGAGTTATACTGTCAGTATGGTATACTACCGCGGTTAAGATACACTTTATACCGACAAAAACTAACGGAGCAAGACCAGCAATTCAGGAGCAGCACCTCCGGATTCGAACCCCCGACGCTTTTCCCGCAAGCCCGCCGCCCACAGCCACTCGGCCATCCCGTTGACTCGCCGTTGGTGGCGAGCGGCGCACCTCAATGTTCCACTTCGGTCACTGTACGGCTAACAAGTAATTTGTGAAATCGCTGTAATTCCGCTATTGTTCCAGCCCCAAACCTTTTGCAGGTAAGATTCTAACCACAGCATCGCAGTTCCAGGCGTCAGTTCTGCTTTATCGGCCCGTATTGAAGTAAAATGGTTTTTTTGCAATTTTTGACCTACCCAGATGTCCGCAGGAAATTTGAAAACCACTGCGGTGCTTCTCAGACAACGCTCTACAACCCTATATAGGTCACTTTTAAAATTGCCACGGGAAGTTCATTGACCTCCCTTGTAATACAAAACAAATAAAAATAGAGGTTCAAAGAAGTAAAGAAATGTGTAAAGTGCCATTCTTAATTACAAAATAAGTATTACTTAGCATAAAAAAATATTAAAAAGGTTCGTTTCGCCACTATCTTCAGACGAACCTTTGTGTAATGCTCCTCCCGTGGCTCTTCAGTGAAGAAGAGGAGCATATCTTAAGATATCTTTAAAATCTGTTTGTGTGTGAAGAGAGATAGGAGAATGAAAAGGAAGAGAGACTAGATGTAAAAAAGAAGAGAAAGAATGAATACGATAGGATAAGGAATTAGACACTACTTGAGAAAATTGAGTTTAAAAATGAAGACAAAGGAGGAGTAAAAAAATGTGAGTTAAACAAAAAGGTATTTCTGAAAGAAGTAGAAAAACACGTTCTAAGTTGAAAGGGGTTAATTGAAAGGCTTATTCATATAAAAATTATAATTATATGTAATTGTTACAATTATGACTATATAATTAAAATTAAATGTATAATTATAACTTATGATTATAAAGATTATTAAGTCGAGGAAGGCGATATGCACCGACTTCTGTTTCTCGCGATGCTTCTCTACCAGGAGGCGGGCGGCGTGTGTGGCATCAATGGTGCCACAGCCAGCCACGAAGCCACACTGATTGCTGGAAAGCTGGACGATGTCACGAATTGGTCCGTCGACAATTCGCTCAAAGATCTTCATGCCGTGCGAAAGCAAGCGAATCGGACGGTAACTGGAGCAGTCTGCAGGACTGCCCTTCTTCTTCCAAATCGGAATCGTCGTACTTTGGCGCCAACACCCAGGCACTTTTTTCTCCGCCACAACCTGATTAAAGAACTTCGCCAACCACTCAGCAGGGTACCAAAACTTCGTCTTCCACAGTTCTGCTGCCACGTCGTCGGGCCCAGTCTCTTTGCCTGGCCTCATCTTCTTCAAAGCCGCTTCAATCTCCTCCACGGTGATCTTCTGAACGGGGCCGTGGGTTGGAGCCGTTGAGGGGATGGCTGGGTGAGGAAATTCTACTGTAGAGATTTCCTCAAAGTAATCGCGTCACCGCTTCAATGCCTTCTTGCGGTCCATAAGAAGATGGCCGTTCTCATCATTGATGCCGAAGAATTTCTCGATGTCCTCGGTCTGGCGATGGCGATTCTTTGCGAGTCGGTACAGATACCGCTCACCATCGCGCGACTCGAGCTTCTCGTTGACATCTCCATAATGAGTGGCTTTTGCAACAACCACGGCTTTCTTTGCAGCTTTCTTCGCTTCTTGGTACTTCCGCCAGTTATCGGCAGTCTTTTCGCCGAGAAACACGTGATATAGCGTCTTCTTCTCTCGAACTTTGGCTTTCACGTCATCTGTCCACAGCCATGCCTGCTTGTCGACCTTCCGTCGTCCAGGCTTCGTGATGCCGAGCTCCGCCCGTGCAGCGTGACGAATCGCGTCGGTGGCCTTCTCCCAAGTTTCGTCGACAGTTGTCACTGTTGGTAACCGCACGCGAGAAATCACAGCTGCTTCCTTCTCTTTCATTCGCCACCACTTGATTCTTGGTGCACCGCATCGCTCGACCTGCTTCAGCCTCGGAAGGGCGATCTTTAAAGTACAGATCAGCGGTCGATGCTGTGGGGCGACCGTCTCATACGGCACGACCTTCGCGTCTGTGACAAGACTTCGGCCTCAATCCTTCACAAGGACAAGTCTATCTGAGTCCTGGTGTTCCCGCTATAGAACGAGATGAGGTGGGAATCGCGTTTGCGAAATACGGTGTTCACTATGATGAGGTTGTGCGATTCCGCATATTCAAGGATACGCTCACCATCTGCGTTACGCGACCCGTAACCGAACCCACCATGACAGCCGTACCCGTCTTTCGTCGCGCCGACGTGCCCGTTGAGGTCACCAGCGACGATGATGATATCTTTCGACGCTACCTCTGCTGTCTTCTCATCAAGCAGGCTCCAAAACTCTTCCTTGGCTTGATCCGAGCAGCCAGTCTGCGGAGCATACGCAGAGAAGAAGTGATAGAGTCGCTCCTTCGCGGCGACAACGATCTTCATCAATCGATCGCCAAAGCGCTCGACGCTTACAATCGAGTCACGAAATCGTTCGGAGACGATTATTCCGACACCACTGGTGGTCCTGGGACTTCCACATAGAACGGCCTTGAAGCCTCGTCCTATGTCCCTTGACTTGCGGCAGGACCATCTCGTCTCCTGCACCGCACAGAAATCAACTCTTCTACGCTCCAGTGCTTCAACCAACTCGCACGAGCGGCCCGTCAACGTACCCACATTCAGCGTAGCCACGCGGGTCCTGCTTACGTTACGGGACTTTCGGACTAACTCAGTTGCCCCCCGATGCCGTCCTCGCATCAGGGACCCTCGCATACTTTTCACACTCGTCGGCCTTTGCGAGTGCGCGTCGGCTCCCGCTGACGCCGTAGCACTATCTCGATAAGCCTGAACAGTCATACACCATGTGATGTGACATGGGTCTTCGTAGGCCGGCCTGTCACAAGGGCCTATCGCCTGCAATCGAATGTCCGTGATCGGCTTAGCTCGCAGAGCGAACAGTTTCCAATGACACCACGTGGAGGAACGGACATCGCCACTGAATCTCACCCTTTTGACTATTTAGAGTGAAATAAATGTGTAGGAGATGTGTAGGAAGCAAATTGGTGGAGGAGGCAGCTGTTATGAAAAATGCAAAGATACTGCGTAGCACGGGAGTCTAGCATCCGGTGTTGCATCTTTGAAGCAGCCCGCAACCTGCTGAGCCACCGACTCGCCTGCGCGAGTGCCTTTTGCCGTGTCCCATACAACTGCCCGCGCGCACGCATGCACGTTGCACATGCTGACGGTGCGCTGCTGCACCCCGCTTTCGAGGGCCCGTAGCTGTTTGGGTTCAAGGACTCAGCAAAATCGAAACATGTTCTTCTACTATATAAAGGGTGAAGATTCTCGTAGTACTATGCATTTTCC
This sequence comes from Heligmosomoides polygyrus bakeri, assembly GCA_947359475.1. Lineage (NCBI taxonomy): Eukaryota > Metazoa > Nematoda > Chromadorea > Rhabditida > Heligmosomidae > Heligmosomoides > Heligmosomoides polygyrus. The sequence continues at coordinate 78,049,822 of OX375866.1, forward strand.
CCGTTCAGACCTACGCCTGAGACCCTTCCCTGTTCAGAATTCATTCTGGAATTTAAGATGATAACTGGATGACTGATTAGTCATGGTGGGTCCACACTTCCACAAGAATATTCAGTCTGTGCCAGCCTAGAAATTCTGCGCCCAAGGTGACACAGCTGAACAGTTCCTAGATGGTTCTCGAAGGAATAGTTTTGTGTTAGAGTTCAATAAGTCACCCTAGTCAATCAAAATAACAGGTTATGGTAGATATTCGTGATGCTTCATTAAAAAATTAATCGCATAACTCCATATGGATGAATACCTCATCTAACGAAATTAAAAATTGACATTAAAAATTAAAAAATTGAAATTTGCACCTTTGATCAGAAACACTGATGTAATCTTGGAGCCGACAGCCACATGCACTAACCTTCACTGAACACTTTGTTTCATGATACTGCGCTATATGCTTACAAAATTTTGTAGCTATTTATAACTAATGGATCACGAATTCTGCATACATAGTTTTTGTGGCACATTAATTTTGCCCTGCCGTTGCTATTTTTGCGTGTTTTTTTGGTACTCTAACCAATTTCAGGAATATTAATACTACAGTTGTTAAAAAGTATTTCTCTCATAATTATGTGAAGGAGAACTATTTTTAATTCATAATCAGATTGTGTTCAATAGAAAACTAGTGTGGAATAGTGCCCTGGATCCAACAATGTTAGAGGTTTAGTCAGTTGCTTAAAGAAGACCAGGTTTTCAAAGTGTCTGCACGAAAGATAATGGCTTTAAAAGAAAGCTGAAGTGTTGGCAAACCCTTATCCACTTCTGCATGTCTTACCAATGGAATATATATATATATATATATATATATATATATATATATATATATATATATATCCTACTATATATAAAGCAGCAAGCGTGTGTGTGTGTGTCACTGTGTCACACCGTCACACTGTCCGTCCGTCCCACTGAGTTGGGGCGCGGCAGCCGAACACGTCGGCAACCGTGCATGGCGAGCCGTAGACGTGCCAAACACGTCGGCAACCGTGCATGGCGAGCCGGAGACGTGCCAAACACGTCGGCAACCCTGCATGGCGAGCCGTAGATGTGCCGAGCACGTCGGCAACCGTGCATGGCGAGCCGTAGACGTGCCAAACACGTCGGCAACCCTGCATGGCGAGCCGGAGACGTGCCAAACACGTCGACAACCGTGCATGGCGAGCCGTAGACGTGCCATACACGTCGGCAACCGTGCATGGCGAGCCGTAGACGTGCCGAACACGTCGGCAACCGTGCATGGCGAGCCGTAGACGTGCCAAACACGTCGGCAACCCTGCATGGCGAGCCGTAGACGTGCCGAGCACGTCGGCAACCGTGGATGGCGAGCCGTAGACGTGCCGAGCACGTCGGCAACAATGCATGGCGAGCCGTAGATGTGCCGAGCACGTCGGCAACCGTGCATGGCGAGCCGTAGACGTGCCATACACGTCGGCAACCGTGCATGGCGAGCCGGAGACGTGCCGAACACGTCGGCAACCGTGCATGGCGAGCCGTAGACGTGCCGAGCACGTCGGCAACCGTGCATGGCGAGCCGTAGACGTGCCATACACGTCGGCAACCCTGCATGGCGAGCCGTAGACGTGCCATACACGTCGGCAACCCTGCATGGCGAGCCGGAGACGTGCCGAACACGTCGGCAACCGTGCATGGCGAGCCGGAGACGTGCCGAACACGTCGGCAACCGTGCATGGCGAGCCGTAGACGTGCCAAACACGTCGGCAACCGTGCATGGCGAGCCGTAGACGTGCCATACACGTCGGCAACCGTGCATGGCGAGCCGTAGACGTGCCGAACACGTCGGCAACCGTGCATGGCGAGCCGTAGACGTGCCAAACACGTCGGCAACCATGCATGGCGAGCCGTAGACGTGCCGAACACGTCGGCAACCGTGCATGGCGAGCCGTAGACGTGCCGAGCGCGTCGGCAACCGTGCATGGCGAGCCGTAGACGTGCCGAACACGTCGGCAACCGTGCATGGCGAGCCGTAGACGTGCCAAACACGTGCCGAACACGTCGGCGGCGCGAAACTTCGGCCTTGGGGGTAATCGAGGTCGATGAACACGAATCTGAAGTCGGATCAATCGACATCGATCGATATTATCGATTTTTTTAGGATGACGTTCAAGCGGCACGAAACTTCGGCCCTGGGGTAATCAAGGTCGCTGAACACGAATCTGAAGTCGACCAATCGATATCGATCGATATTATCGATTTTTTGAGGATGGCGCTCAAGTGACGCGAAACTTTGGCCCTGGGGGTAATCGAGGTCGCTGAACTCGAATTTGAAGTCGACCAATCGATATCGATCGATATTATCGATTTTTTGAGGATGGCGCTCAAGTGGCGCGAAACTTTGGCCCTGGGGGTAATCGAGGTCGCTGAACTCGAATTTGAAGTCGACCAATCGATATCGATCAATATTATCGATTTTTTGAGGATGGCGCTCAAGTGGCGCGAAACTTTGGCCGTGGGGGTAATCGAGGTCGCTGAACTCGAATTTGAAGTCGACCAATCGATATCGATCGATATTATCGATTTTTTGAGGATGGCGTTTAAGCGGCGCGAAACTTCGGCCTTGGGGGTAATCGAGGTCGCTTAACACGAATCTGAAGTCGGATCAATCGATATCGATCGATATTATCGATTTTTTGAGGATGGCGTTCAAGTGGCGCGAAACTTCGGCCTTGGGGGTAATCGAGGTCGCTGAACACGAATCTGAAGTAGGATCAATCGATATCGATCGATATTATCGATTTTTTGAGGATGGCGTTCAAGTGGCGCGAAACTTCGGCCTTGGGGGTAATCGAGATCGCTTAACACGAATCTGAAGTCGACCAATCGATATCGATCGATATTATCGATTTTTTGAGGATCACGTTGAGGAAGATCAGCCGATCCATCTCGATTAACATAATGGTCAGAAGGCCTAGGAAAGAATAGGAAACCCGTAGCGGCCATGGCCTCCTATTCTCGGGGTTTGGGGGCGAAGCCCCCAACCAGTCGTAGGCGGCCGCTAGGCCGCCGAACGACTGGTATATATATATATATATATATATATATATTCCATTGGTTACGAGACCGAACTTTGAGCTATCTTTAACGAACAAGGGTCTCCAAACATGGAGATTGCTATAGTGGGGCAGAACAGCTGCCACTTCACGATCTCATAGTTGTTCTTGAAATGCAGTTTATCTGGCCATGATTCGTTTTTTCCTTTTCGGAGACAGGAAGATGAGCGAGAGAAAATGCACTGCTAAGGGCACAATAATTTATGTTGTCGTTGGTATTATGGAGGGGGAAGGCGAAGTTAAAGATCAGTGAAATAGTAGAGCGAGATTTCGTCAAGGTTACGCTCACCTGTAAGATGTTGTGCAAGAACTACCCAGCTTCTGTTGCGATTGGACATTTAGTCGTAAAAGTGGAAGGAGATAAGCTCCTTTGGTACCCATAAACTGCGGTGATCAAACGCCCCTTTATTCCTCATTATTTCTTGGGAAGTTGCCGTCAGTTTTCTTCATCAAAGTGTCCTGCATTCAAGGCCTACGAAGGCGATCCTCAATCATAACTGCTATTTTGTGTTCAGGGTCTGGCACGTGATCTCGCTGCCACTTCGGCGGACTGTGCCAGCTGTCGCGTTTTTCACAGTCGTTTGGACAGTTTCATACAACGTCGGCGTTCGGTGAGTCTCTACACCCATTTGCTGTCGTTCTGCAATTGTTTGACATTGAGTAATCCTCGAGTATGGAAAGTGACTCGGGAGCTGGTAGCATTCATCGCGTCCTTTGTGTTAGCATTACCAATTTTTCTTTACTATTAGTCGTTCTTATATTGGTTTTACTCTTTGCTTTGAATGGTTTTCATCTGCTAGAAATTTGTCAAGTACGTGAGTGACATGAGGAACTCTACGGTAGTTAGAATGGAACGACACAGTATTAACGTCGACGGCGAGGGTAGAGGTTGTTTCTTATTGACCACCGACCGATCGCTTCAGCGGGTCCAACCGGTCTCCACTCGTCGTTTTTGCGCGTTAGAGTAGTCAGTTGGTCCTCTTCACTCGAAAAACCATGCGAGCCTTAAATATAGGGTTCAGAGCTCACACGGAAAAGCTCGACTAGCGCGTTGTGGGAGTCCCTGTTTTCTCTTGATATCGTGAACTCATCCAGTTTCGGCTTTTTGCTTTGGCGAAACACAAAAAGTGATATTCCCACCTGATTTGGGCGATTTGGGTGCGGCCAGAGCGTGTTTGAGCCGCTAAAGTCGAAGAATTTCTCAACTCTGAAGGTTTTCTGTCTGCATGAATGGTGTTGCTCCGAGCATCGTCCTGCCGTTACTCATTGTGGGAAGTCGAATAAGCGAACCGAACGCCCTTCGTTTTCTCCACTGTTTCTTAGACACTTTTGTAAGCTCCCAAAGCCACTCGTTTCCTTCTTTTCGGTTCCCGCTCTATATCGTGAACCCTATTTATTTCGTAGAGTAGATAGACGTAGTTGTAATTTGTTTCAAAACCGTTGTTTCTCGTGCACCCTGTCTTGGGCGGGGGCACGTTCAGTCGACATGTCCGCATAGTGTCCGTAGTTGACAGAAATGGTCCCTCCTGTCCAACGCAATGATCGATATGAGAAGCGCGCTAGAAACTACACTTCTGTGAAGTGGTTAAAGGGATTCTCAACACCATTTTATCACTTTCTGTATTTTTATTGTTGGCGTTGTGTATACCCGCAAGTAACAGTAGAAAAACTGAACCATATGCGACCCGTAGAACCTTGAATTTCATTGAAGCGCTCTAATCGAAATATGTTTTTGCCCTTTCATGTACTGTCTGCCTGAGGTTATTATTTCAGCTTGTGGAAAGGACCTGACCATCCGGTAAATCGCTTCCAGTGGAGGCGAATGGAGAGAGACGGAGCCTTACCTGAAGATATGCTTATGAAGAAGAAAACAATCTTGGACTATTACAAATCGAGGATCCTTTCTCCGCGAACTGATCCAATCACTGCAGCCAGCCATTAGGGTTAGCTTATCAGGGGAGTTGGAGTTAGGCTCAGGTATAGATGTAGACGTGTATTTGTTGTAGTAATTCTAACTCGTTCGAGTTGTCGAGATTTACACTTTTCTTGAGTATCAGTTGCAGACAGGCCGGCTATTGCCGACACGTTATGTGGTTTCTAAAATTGAACAGAATCTTGCAAGGGTGGTTTCATTGGTGTGAAACAATCGAGGTCCATTCACATGTTGAGATGTTGATTGATTTCCACTCGCAGTCGAATCTCTATAATTCAGTTGAAATAGTTCAGTGTGCACTGGAGCAGAGTCCCTTCGTTTCATTCAGCAGATTCATGCTCTCTGTTTTTTGTTATCCCTCATTACAGATTTTGTCTCTCGACCTTTCCCTCTCCAGGTAGACAGTAGTTCTAGGAGTTGGCGTAGTTTGTGTTTAGCGACCTGCATGATGGTCGATCCCACAGATGCAGTAAACCTTTAGCGGTTCGCTTTTCTGTTGCGATTCTGTGGTGACCTTTTTGCGTGTTGTTGTGTGAATGCAGAAAGAAAAATAGATTGCTTGCGCTTAGTCTCTAATGGCTAAGAAGCCTGTAGAATACGTAGATGTGTTTTGAAAACTACAAGCGACTAAACGCGCAGCAAGAGATCTAGTGATCTCAATGCAGACCTAGCGTCACTTCACAATGCATGTGTGACTTCCACCTCCGCACCCTGTGCAGGGTGCTTGTTCGTCCAAGCATTTGTCCGCCCTTGCACAGCGCTGTTCCGTTATCGGTTACCACATTGCGTTGCACCGTGGAACGTGATATGTTCAGTGCTCTGGAGCACTTGTGAATGGAAATCCGCGAATGCTTCATCGTCATGGATCCAGGGCGTATATCCGACATGGTCAGGAATCACTGCCGAGACAAGGATCGGCTTGGTGAGCTTTCAAGAGAGTCGAAAATGCTTTAAAAAACCAATACCCTTCCAACATCTTGCCGTAGGAGAGCAGCACAGCAGCGGTTAGGTCAGCCTTGCACATCGAGCAGTCAAGAAGATGGAGCATAACGATCCACGCATGTGAGAGAAATCCTCGAAAGTTCCGAGCTTCGTCGACGTTCGAGAATCAGAGCCGATGTCGTTTGAGCTAAGTCATCGAAAATTAGATGGGGCTGTCACACAATGCATTTCACTGAAATCTGCTGTAAACAGCCGACTAGATTCCACGGAATGGCTGAAGAATGAAACGACGTGCACTAGCCGCTGTTCGCACTTCATTGTGAAAACTCTGACGAACCATATGTCGCTTTTCATGTCCCACGAGCATGAGGGTCACTGGACTAATATGGCGCACCACGGAGTCGAATGGATGGCGCCGCTCGAGTCCTTAGACGAAGGACGGTAGACGTGATAGAAGCGAACCTTCGGTCTCGTCATCGTACAGGAGGTTCCTGTATATCTGCGTTTCTTAGTACTGCTCGTGTTCTACTAGAAACATTGAGTTGACACATCCGTATGGGTGTGCCTATAATAAATAAATAACAAATATATGCACTTTGACTGGGAAGAAGCGCCTTGATGGTCCTCATCTATGAACCATACGCTACTGATCAGATCCATGTACTATGGAGCTTTGACACAGTGAAATTGGCAGAATAATGGGATCGAATGGGACGTTGCGGTTTATACATGTAATGGTACATAATATTAATCGCATAGCGCAAAATGTGATTTCCAACACAATCCGTAGCCTGAGATCCTTCCTCAAAACCAACTTATGGGGACTCCTTACCGAGCTGTGCAATTTAATAAATGAATTTTGTGGTTGAAATGACGAACTTAACGTAGTGAACACGCCTGTAGAAGTCCAGGTGGAAGAGATGGCTAACGACCACCACTGGATCCTCAACGAACTATCCGTCTCCAGAAGAGCCCAATGGTAACCAACTCGTGAGGATCGTACCGTGTAGTCGGTGGGATTACAAGGGAATGCTCCGCTTTGAGTTCTTTCCTGCTGGAACCATAGTGATGGCGCAACTTACGCAGGAATTGGTCGACCTATTCACCTGAAACGTCCGAAGTGCGACGAAGTAACATTCTTCAGAAAAGTACCCTTCCCAATATTGAAGATGCCGAAGTCGGATTCCAAGCTCATGCTCCTTATTCCAGCGGCATGGCTCCCCCTGGACAGCACCTATTTTGTGGCGCGAAGCATCACTTATTTATTTATTTATTCCATACACTCGAAGAAGAGTGCGCTCAGATGAAAAGCACAGACACTAGCAAACAACGAGAAGAGTAAATGGTCTCTAGGAATAAATCACCTCTTTTAGGCCCCCTCAGGCACATTTAAATATAAAAATTTTGCAAATAGTACCGTTAGTCTGCAACTGCCCCTATCCTAGCAATATCCGCACCATTATGCAATAGGACTTGTCGGAGCTTGGGACACGGGTATGCCAACCAACCACGTGGAACCGACAAGTTGGATAAAGCTAGCAGGAAAGGTGCAAGCTTGCAGAATCTAGAAAGTTAGACGGAAAAGAAGAAAAAGTGCTTCCTCTACTAGTGCCTAAAGGAACCCAGAAGTGGAAAACGAATTCCATAGGAACTGATAGAAAAGAACTAAACAAGCAAAAAAACAGTCGATAAAACGCTATCAGAAAAGATGTGACAAAGAGTGTGATGAAGCATTAATTCTAAAAACACAACAAACAAAGGTCAAGAGTAGATAGAAGCGGACAAGTGCAACATTACGTACATAGAAAGGATTTAATATCAACATTTCCTCTTAGTATTTGCATAATGAGGGACCACTGAACTCGCTAATGAATCAATGGGCGTTGAACTCAGCGAACTCAGTCTTATGAACCAGAATATCTAAAACTCAGAGTAAATGTCTAACAAACTAGGTGTTACCACGTAGTCTCAAAAGGTTGAGTTTATTTAGCTTAATCTTGAAGGAGCGACAGCTAGTGGCTTCTAATAGGTCGACTGGAAGCAATCCGAACCACCCGGCACACCTGACAAATAAATTGTTAAACTTTATATTAAACTTTCTGTTTCTGATCATCTTGGTGACAATAAATTCAACGACAAATAGGGGCTCGAAACTGATCGTGAAATCTTCCACTTTTTCGACTCACAGCCGCTGCAGTTCTGGGAAAGGGAAATCGGAATTGCTAAGGGATGACTGGGCGCATGTCTTGGACAAAGGTGAAGACTATGTACTAGGTAATTACCTAAGTTCTGTCGTTTTTTTTTACCTCTAACTTCAAATGTAAGTATCTCGGCTCAAACATAACTTTATTAGGCGAAGCAAGAACTATTACATTCTTCAAATCTTTGCTAACGATTCACTAGATTATTTATTCTAGTAGCATAAAACTCCGGAGATCTAGAAGCCATGAATTGTTCGAGAGCAGATTCGCCCTTCGAGCTCGCCGTTTGCAAGTATCGTCAGCGCTCCTTCTACGCAACAAAACGACCCGTTTCTGGAGCGAATTGTGAGTTGTGACAAAAAATGAATTGTCTGCGACAATCGACGGCGAAGTGCTCAATGGTTGGATATTGACGAAGCACTTAAACACTATCCAAAGCCGAGTATGCACCAGAAAAAGGTGATGGTGACCGTCTGGTGTTGTGCCACCGGTTTAATCCACTATAGCGTTCTCAAACCTGGTGAAACAGTCACTGCGGAAAAGTGACCTTACCTAAGTTCTGTCGACGAGGTCCACAAGAAGCTCCAGCAAATCTACCCATTGCTGATCTACAGAAGGGGACCGATACTTTTGAGCGACAACGGCGGCTGCACGTATCGATGATCACCAGGCAGAAGCTCCATTCTTTGGGATATGAAACACTCGACCATCCACCGTATTCGCCCGACCTGTCGTCTACAGACTACCATTTTTTCAAACATCCCGACGGCTTTCTTCGCGGAAAATACTTCAGTAACCGACACGATGCATCAGTAACCGACATGATGCAGAATATGCTCTCGAAGAATCCATCGCTTCTAGATCTTCGGAGCTCTAGGCTACTAAAATAAATAAACTAGTACCTCGTTGGCAATGATGTGTAGACTGTAACGGTTCTTATTTCGACTAATAAAGTTATGCTTGAGCCAAGATATTTACATTTGAAGTTAGAGGTCAAAAACGACAGAAATTAGGTAACGACCCGGTAATAGATGACTGAAGTCGTGTTGTTATACCGCTGTGATTCTTGTAGTAAAGATGAAATTCCGGACCAAGTCTTTGTCCTCAAGCGAACACTTATTGGCGCAAAGTGCCAGTTTGAGAATTTTCGCTGAATCGCGGAGTCCCTCGCCCAGCTCACGATTCTTGGCGCTGGGGCTCCATTCCGTCGCCGAGTCTCCAGAGAAACACCCGAGGTTGCGGGCTATCACGGGTCGCGCAGTATTTTGCGGCTGGTGTTGGCATTGAGATTGGCAGGGGCGGTGTGGCTCGCCGGTCCTCGGGGAGCATTTCCAGGAGCCGCCCCGTCGCCGCTGGCGCCGCCGTTTTCATAACTTCCCCGCTTCCAAGAAATGCCCATCGATTCAACACTGTCGTCCACACTACGTCAAACGGATTCCTCTCCTCCATTCTGAGTGGCGCGAGGATGATCTGCTCCTGAAACGTGGTGGTTGATGCAGCCATGAATTGGCATTAGTCGGTTACCCTCACGATATGCCTGAGGCCCGGGCATCGCAGTAAGAGTGCGACCTAAACCAAAGTTTAAGTGCCGTCAAGGCCTATGAAAGCTTGAATTCCTCTGTAGTCATTTAGTTGCTGCCAGACTCCTCTTTGAAAGACAAAACACCGGGCTGGACCTTGATTGGCCACTGCAGGTATAGGACAAATGCGCATTAAAATCGCCTCCGCGATATCACGCAGAAGTGGTATGCGTGGCGCACCCAGCAAGGGAATTGATTAGCTCTGACCTTTATTTTAACTTTTATGTTATGCCAGTAATCTTAACCCGCAGAGTAGCAATATCGTCTGGGACATAAAAACCTCGAAAAACCTGCCATTGTTGCGATTGACATTTTCAACTTTTCTCCACACTCGGAGATCGGATGTCTGGCTCGCAATATCTAATGTTTATGGGGATGCGTGAAATCCTAAGCTGACCATCTTTCAAAATTTATCTTAGCACTTGTCTTGTTTTAGCGATTGCAGCTTGCACTCTTCCTGCCTAGTCCGTGGAATGTGGAGTAAACAACAAGTTGGGAAGAAAAATTTCAACTGGAAGTCGGAAATAGCTAGCTGCCGTTTGTTGACGCAGGATTAGGATTAGGACGTTATCAAATTCTGGTGGTCTCGTTCTCCGATACTTTTCGTTTATGTCACATGTGGGACGGTCGGTAGCGGGAGTCACGCGGGCTGTCGGTTGCTCCGAACCTAGGCTCTTTGTTCGGGTCCTTCCAGGTCAGCCAATCCATCAGACTTGTCTGGGGACTGCAAAGCACTGATTTGCCCACGGACTGGTCAGGTCATGGTATACGCCAGATACGTATTCAATCGCCTGCACGACATGCCGCAGAAGTAGATTGCATGGCACATCCCAACTACAGATTGAATCGCGCCGCTTTTTATCCTTTATAGTACGGGAGTTGTAGTAAGCTCAAAGCGAGCTACAACTGCTTATACTTGAGCTCTGTCATTTTGCGATATTTGCTATAATTTGATGGAAACGTTTCCGTTCTGAACTACGCAGCAAAGAAGTGATGCGACTTGTGGCTGAGTATGCGCGAAGCACACAGTGCTCCATATCCGTTCTAATGTTGCCATCCACAGCTAGCGTCTATTAGATATGTGCTAGAGCTTAGAGCGCCTTCATCTGGCATTGAAAGAATGATGTTGGTATGCGAAAAAAAAACCAAGGTGGGTGCCGGGTAAAGAAAAGTGGTGGATGCTACCAGAGCTTTGAGACAAGGTCACATCTGTTGGGCTCTGCTGTTCAAAAGCATGTTGAGGTTCATAGCAAGTGATGTTAGAGGAGAACCCAAGGTTTAAAGCAGAACGCTTTACGGGGTTAGACCTCCCGAACGATGCCGCATTTCGCTTCCGAATTCGTGGATAGCTTTACACTGCACTAAAGAGGAGAGAAGTTGGAAAGCATTTCGGTTATAAGAAATATAAGAAGAACTACAGTGATGAGAATGTAAACACAAATTCGTTTTGTAAGTCGAAATGTGGTTGGGAACAGCTTCCCGTTTAGGAACCACAGTTACCAATGTGAGAGACTCCTATCCTAGGTCGGCGTTGCTGCCAACAACGGAAACCGCAGCTGTTTCTTGAACCGCTAAGGGGAATATTTATCGCCTCTAATAACATCAAAGTGTGATTCTACAGGGTGCGGTAAAATTACCCGTGCACTAAAAATTCAATGGCATTTTGAAATCCAACTTCGCAGATCAATTCTAACTATCAAATTTATCTACTACAATCATGGCAATTCAAAGCATGCGAACGGCTTTCAAAATGATCGCTTTCAGCCTCCGCACAGACATTCGACGAGCGCTTTGCATGTGGCACGCAGGTACGGCTCATCAATTTCGCCCTAGGATTTCAGAAGCGCTTCTATAAGAGAGTCCAAATTTGGGTGTCTGATAGAGCAAGCTTTTTTTCTAAGATGGCCTTTACAGAATAATTCATCGGGTTAAGGTCCGGAGAACTGGAGGGCCATTCGTCGTGTGTGATGAAGTCAGGCAGTTGCTCGGCGCACCAGTCCTGGACTACGTTTGCTTTGTGTGCTGGAGCTGAATTTTGTTGGAAGCACCAGTAGGCTTCTCCGAAGTGGGAATCGGCCCAGGGCTGAGAACTTTTTCCAGGATATCCTTGTAAATCGCTGCGTTGATTTTCACGCCGGGTTCGACGAAAGCTATTGGAGTTTTTCCTGAAGGTGTGACTCCTCCCAAACCACAATGGAGTGAGGCTGTTTCGCACTTTCCCGAACTCGTCTTCTGGCGGTAGCATCAGCAAGCGAGTCCCCAGTAATCCTCTCATTTTGAGAGTTTAAGACTGGATTCAACGTGAGGATCTTTTCATCACTAAAGAGGATGTCTCGAGCGCGTGCCACCGTGAATCCTTGCAGCAACCTTTTACATGTCCCCATTTCCCTCTTCTTTTTCCGCGAGCGAAGCAGAATTTTGCTGCACCCTGTACACATCTGTCGTTTGGCGCAGCTTATCCTTCGCAGTATCTGATCTAGGATCCCAGCTAGCAACAGTAGATCAGCAAATGTCTTCCAATTATCTGGTGGTGAGAAACATGACGAGAGTATGATGCGTGCATGCGCTGATGGGGCGCGTGTAGCGCAGCCAGAGGAGGTGTCGGCTGTCGCGTGCACCCGATACCAGGTTCCTGGTTCGAGTTTCCCGCCCATGCCAACCTACCTTCCATTCCTGCGGCGTCTGTGAATTGGTGCCAAATTTGTATGGAGAAGATGCGAAACAAAACATGTTTAATGTTATTGTTGTTTTGATTGTTTTGTTGTTTGTGTCCACTCGTGATTGTTGTAATATTGAGTAATTTTAGTTGCCTATATACACCTGATTCCATCTAATTCTGTTTGATTGTTGGGACGTGAGTTTAGAACTGTTAAAGTACTTAGAGATTTAATTAATTAACATATATTATTAACTTATTACCGACAGATCTGTAACAAAGCAAATGTAAGAACCTACCAAATATTCAAGGGACTTAGCACTACAAATAAGTCTGTTTTAATGAGAGCATATAAAACATATGTCAGGCCTATTGTAGAGTGTGGAACAACAGTGTTTTCCCCTCACAAGAAGAAGATCGGTTGTTGATTGAACGAGTGCAAAATAACTTTACAAGGAAGGTTATTTTACGATACAACGGTTTCTTCTATACCGGCATTCCAACACCAACTATTAGAAACAAGTTTCTTGAGATCTCCACTCTGTCTTCAAGAAGACAAGTAAATGACGTCTGTTGCGTATTTAAAATGATAGCCGGAATAAGTACTGTTGAACTCCAAGTTTTACAAACTCAGAATGTATAGAACAAGCGGAAAATCTGGTTCCCTCGACCAAAATCCAAGCTAAGGACTCAGTTGTTCGCGGTTAGGGCAGGTTCCAAATACCTAAGTTTACATAATGAAATAACTCCTTCACGCGAAAATTATAAACGTTTCAAAAGACTAGCGGATAAGGCGTTACTTAAGCACTAGGGAGACAAGACATTTAAACAACCATTTCCTTTTTTTCTGTTTTACACTGTTATGTTATACCATGTTTTGATGTAAATGAGCTGTTCTCATTTAATGTGTTAACAATATGCTGTTTTGCGGCTATCTTAAATGGTCGTAATAAATTATTATTATTATATATTATTAAATGATTCTATTGTCTGGAAAGGATAAAACGCTGACTTGTACATCGACTGGCCACCGCAAGTATGGCTAAATACGCATTCGAGGCACCTCCACGATATCCCGTAGAAGTAGAATGCATGGGGCATTCCAAAAGGGATTGAGTAATGCCGTCCTTGTCGTTTTATCCTCTATGCACCGATGGCATTGAAAGAAGAAGCACCGCGCCACTGTGGCTGATTTGGTAGAGTCACTACCGTCGAAGTCGACTTTGATTGCTAGGTGAAAGTTGCACATTCCAAGGGAATCTGTGACGGAATCCTCAAAAGGCCGGTAAGAGAGGTGTAAAGGTTCCAGTTGATGGTCGTTCTGGAACTCTTTTTCTTGATATTGGCGGCCTTCTCTCGTGGGAGTGCGAGTTTCCATGGAGTCTTAGTGGACATGATGATCTCAGTCTTTCACCTTGCCCACATCAAGTCGGTGTTCCCGATACGGAGCTCTTCAGGCGTCCTTTGGGGTCCGATCTTGTACCTCTGTACGATCATCTTGTAGAAGGTGTGATCTTCCCTATAGAACTTCTCCAGGTCCATGTAGAAGGCTTCGACGTCTTCGTCGTCGTAGTCGGATGTTGGAGCGCCTGCGACGAACACAGTCAAAGGTGGCGCGGAGCCACATCGCTTCAGTCGCAGACGTCCGATTCCGCTTGTCAGAGACTCGTACGAATCGATGTTCATGGCCAAGTGCGTGTTCACAGGACACCAACGTCGCCTACTCCCCTACTGTCGCTTGTTCTGGGAAACAGTTGCTCTCTAGAGTCGTAGGTGGCGTGTAGGAGTTGGTGTCTTCTGACAACGAAAGTTTTCCAACTCAAGGTGAGCTTTTGCGATGCTATTTTTAGGAAATGTAGGGACGTGAGCGGAGTCCAGAATTACAGTTAGTTTTTGCTGAACGTTTTTTTAAAGACCTGGAAAAGAGATGTGAAAACGTGTGCGCAACACTCGTCAACCCCTTTGACACCCCACGAGATGTGGCTCGGTGGCACAATCGGTAGGGGTGCCGCCTCATAGAAGCACACCGGAGGGCTTCTGAGATCGAGTCCGCGTACTGCCGACATTTCTGCACATATTGGTTTGGTCCTATTACGCTTTCTCATGATCATAGGAGTCAATTATAGGCGATCAATGCTTACAACAAACCAAGGCTGTCTACTTGCACTTGTATTTTTTCCATGGGTGGCAGTTGATTACGTCGATGTTCACCCAGGACCCTTCTCTACACCCACGAATTACGCGTTCAACGAAGAAGAAGTGGTCATTCCTTGCCAGGAAAAAGACTGGCAAAAAGACTTCCTCACTGGCTTTTGGTAGATGCTGCTGGTGACACGCGTTTGTGTTTTAGTTGCTTAGTTTTGTCCCATAGCTTCTAAAGGGGTAGAGCAATAAATGTTTTAAATTCCAGAGAAATGGTATGGTGCAGATACGCACCGCTGAAAAGCTAGTCGTCTGTCACTCCTACCGACTGCGCCACCGAGGTCTCGTGAGGTGTCATAGGGGTTGAAGAGTGCTGCGCACACGTTTTCACACCTCTTTTTCAGGCCTTCAAAAAACGTCCAGCAAAAACTAGCTGTAATTCTGAAGTCCGCTCACACGACCCTACATCCTGTCAAAATAGCGTCGCAAAAGCTCACCTTGAGTTGCGAACCTTTCATTGTGAGGCCCAAGTGGTGTTGCTGTCTTTGCCAGAAGTACAACAAGTGTAGTTCGTCAGGCTCTGGCATGTGGGTGAAGTACTATAGGCAGCCAGCCAGACTCCGTGAAAGGACGGGCGAAACTCTCAGGCCGCCTGAATCATGGTTTGCATTCTGTGGTATAGTTGGCGTTCTGTTGCACAGATCAGCTGAATTATAAACTGATTAGTAGTTTAACCCTGCTAAAATGTGTGCACCCTGGAGACACTCTGACGTTTCTTTCACGGCATGAGAGAGCTTTTCAAAATTGTTGTAAGGCCGTTTAGGTGACATCAACTCTGTTGATTGAACAGGGCGCTACAACATAGCACTATTTGAACGAATGTCTGGCTGCGTACCTACTTAGACTTAGTTCCTCCCATGCTGTTGAGTATATCAGGCGACGAGACGTTTCCACTGATGCCTGTCTTGTGCCATTTCTTCACCTTCGTCTCCGGAAATGTTTAGTAGTTGAAGGTTCTTTTCGAATATTCGCCTCCATGTGTTTCTCGGACGACCGCGGGCTCTGCTACCACCTTCAGGAATCCATCACATGGGCATTCGAGGGAATTGGTGCTCGGGCGTTCGCAGTACGTGTCCTGCGAGGCGTAGACCTGCGAGGCCTAGACGTCTTTGTGCGATTAATGTAGAGAGACTATTTGATCCGCTCCGGTTTAGGACTTCGCTATTTGTCACGCGGTGTTTAAATCGTTATCTCAATATCCGTTTAGCTTCTTGGTGCACTTCACAGTAATCTCCCGTGTTTCGCTCGCGCAGGCAACAATAGGACGACAGTTGACTGGCAAAGCGGCAGCGTGATATTCAGCGCAATGGATGATAAGCTCCAGAATGGTATAAGCTTTCGAAACAAGATGCCGCCTTAACAATCCTCGTCAGTATTTCTGATTTCACATTTTCATCGCGTGACACAGTACTTCCAATAAATGTGAACTACTGAAGAGTTTCGAGCTGTGATGCCTCGACGTTGATATCTACGTTATTCACGCTCCCTATCCTCATGACTTTCGATTTGTCCGGATTTAATAGTAGTCCAGCCTTTTTAGCTTCGTTCCCAAGGTTTGTGGTCGCCTGCTGCAGTGAATCGTTATTCACGGTTATTATAGCCGCATCGTCAGCAAAGCCGGGTTCGTCAAGCGTTGTCTCCTACTCTTCTTAATGCACGTTTCACCTCATGAAATTCCTCATAATGAAATCCAGAGTGACATTGAACAGAAGAGGGAGAGTTCACATCCTTGTCTCACTCCAATAGCAAATTCGAAGAACGCAGTGTGTACTGCATTCGCTATGACGCAACATGTTCTGTCACTGTGTTCGCTTAAACAACGTTATTTGCGTAGTGGGCTAGGTACGGCACGCAGAGGGTGCAGGTTCATGCCCGCTTTGCGCTAGGCCCCGTTTATACTTCGTCGCGGAGCGACGCGACGCCACGTATAGTGGCCACATTGATTGCGCGACGCGATCGATCAATTTGGCCTCATTGCGTGGCCATCGCGTCGCGCCGCGACGAAGTATAAACGGGTCACATCAGAGCGTTTCTTCAACAACGTGTGTCCTCTGCAGCAGGATCTAGAGGCCTAACAAAACGTGCCGAGATCCGGATAACGTCTTTTCCTACAGATTCCATCCACTATAAATAACCGGTCTCTAAACTCGTATCATGGTGTGGCAGCCCAGTCCATTCATTCTCCTGTTCTCCTTCCTCTTTGAAATCGTTAAGCGCAAATCTATCACTGACTTGTTGCGTAGTACTTCAACGGTAAGCTTCACTTCCTTTGATGGTCAACAAAACGTCGAGTATTTCAACATGTATACTCAACTTCTGCCTATATCTGCGAGCAGGCAGTGTCAAGCAAGTGTTTGCTCAGGCGACACGCCAGGTTCATCTCGGATGCGCACCAGTGTAAGGAGACGTGTGAGACACAGTGCCCGTCCGTAATGGTTAATGATAATGGCAACATTGTTGTAGTACATATTATAGCCAGCGGTTATCAATAGACATAATTTTGAAGGAGACGTGTTGAGTTAGTCGGGCTACTAGCTCACAACATGTAGTGGAGCTCAGAGTGGAGTGACGTTGCATCTCATTGCATTGATTCAGCGTGGCCTAATTATCTTGGCATAATCTTTTTTACTGTTTGTCTTCTTTTCACTTTACTCTCTCTCCCTCTCCCTCTCTCTTACATGTTTACCTTTATTCGCATTTTGCGTTTTTTGTAGAGTCAGTTACTGTTTCCCTGAGTTTTTAGCCATTTATTGCAGAATGATGGCACAGGGATAAATAAATAAGTTAATTAATAAATGAAAATATTAAAGATAACCAATAGTAAGCAGAGTCATTAAAAATTTTCCACATTACACCTCCGCATCAATTTTTACAGTTTTTTTTCTCAATAAAAACAAGGACCTGCCATCAAGGTTATTGCATTCTCTGTCCTTGGCGTTGCTGCAAATCGTGAGCCTTAATTAGTTCTTCCTCTGCCGTGATATTTTTACGGAAAAAAGAGCTCGATCATTGTTTTTAGGAACGGCTTCAAATGCGAATATTTTTTTCGCATCTTAACAAATGAAGATCATATCAACGTCTGCTCATCATGTTGGTTAAGTTCGCTGCACTTCTCTAAGTTTTTCTTGAAGAGTGAGCGCGAAGACAGACTATCGGCATCGGCAGAGGTAGATTTTTTGCAAAGAATCGATGGCGGTATGGTCGCCGCGTCTTCCATGGCTTCTTCACAGATCTTTCGCATTGTCTCTGCTGAGGACCTGAACATGCTTAACTTTCCTGCGTGATTTCAGGCATTCCTATCGTCAACTATCAGAGCAATCACTTGTTTGATACCCTCGTGGACCGTTAAGCTATCTATTAAATCTGCGTTGCCGCTGACATTGACTAGCTTGGCTTGACGGTAAGGCTTAATCAACTTCGTGGGTGAAGATCGCCCATCTACAAATTAAATCCCATTTCATATGTATACAATGGATTCAATCAACTCCTGCCACATGGATTCCACTTCAATTCTTGGAAATTTGCTTACTCTATCATAAGTTACTAGATCCACGTCACCATTTTTTAGGTGTGATTTGTTGCAACTGCACAAATATGAATAATTTTATTAACTAATTTATTTATGCGTATTTCAAAAGTATACATTGGATCCGAATGAACCATTGCGGATATCCGATTGGGATATCCCTGTCCGAATCATCCAATTACCCGGTCTCCGCGAAATTGCCCTTATCCGAATCATCCAAAAATCGGTGTTCCTCGATATCGCCCTTATCTGAATCACCCAAAAATCCTGGGTCCTCGAAATCGCCCCTACCAGAATCATCCAGAAATCCGAAGTCCGCGAAATCGCCATTATCCGAATCATTCAAAAAAATCATTGTCCGCATCCTGGAGAAATGCGATGATTCGGATAAAAACGGATAGCCCGTACAATTTCCTCACTCCATTTTGAAATCACGCATCGCACATAAAAGCGTATTCAAAACGAATTTCGCTGGCGGGCACGCTGGTTAGTCATAGGCTTTCGCGCCCCACGGTGAAATAGTGTCGTAATGACGTTGACTATATTCAGCACGCTGCTGAGCGTTACGTCGATCTTGGCATATTTTTCTTCAAACATCATGTTGCGCTGGAGGGGGACAGAAAGGACGGGGACCGAGGAAGAGAAGGGAGTAAGTACGTACTCGGA
Organism: Heligmosomoides polygyrus bakeri; assembly: GCA_947359475.1. Taxonomy (NCBI): domain Eukaryota; kingdom Metazoa; phylum Nematoda; class Chromadorea; order Rhabditida; family Heligmosomidae; genus Heligmosomoides; species Heligmosomoides polygyrus. The sequence goes on from OX375866.1 coordinate 78,068,647, forward strand.
TCGGCATTTCGCTGCTTCACACTGTATTCGGCGCAAATTGGGTCGGTGGGAGTGGGTCACCATGTAGGGCAGCACATACCGCACTTTGTGCTGCACGCATTAAAATTATTATTCAGCACTGGTGTAATTTTACCTTTTTCATGTGCCTTTTCACGAAGGAAGAAAATCAATGCATACAAGGGGACTCCCCCAACCCAATTTGCACATTTTTTCTTGCCATAATTCTCTTAAAGCACCCCTCACTCCTCACCGATAAGCTTACAAACGGGAGGTTAGTACTGGTCACCTACCATAATTTCGAGTTGAAATTCAGGGTAATCGCTACTGGACCTAATACAAGAGGTAGCATCTGTAGACCGCCATCGGTGCAAATCAATTTAAGATAAATAGTTGCTGGGCCATGCAATCATTATCCCTCTTGTAATGAGTCCGCGAGGTTCATCATCTGTGAGAGAGAAATATCCTGTTGACTAGAGGAAGCGTGATCGGACAAAATGTAAAGCTTAATTCAACCGACTTGACTACCACGCTCCACATGCTATGCAGAACACAAGAAAGCAATTCATATTTATTCAGAATTCGAATAAGTAATAGGAATAGTAACAGCAATTAAACTTAGAGAGTTCGCAAAATTTATGCGTGACATAAAAACAAAATAAATAAAGTGTAAAATCCTGAGTGTTTCCTTCCTTGACGAGAAGTGAGGTTTTCGATACATGCACTGTTGTTGTTGTTAAAGAATGAGTTCCTCTTTAAGGGATGGTAGTATTCTGATAAACAGCATCTTGCGTTAACGAGTCGGATATCCGTTTCGGATACCCGAAATCCGGATACCGCGAAATTGCTATTATCCGAATCATCCGAAAATCCGGTGTCCACGAAATCGTCCTCATCCGAATCATCCAAAAATTCGGGGTTGTCAAAATCATCGTTATCCGAATCATCCAATTATCCGGTCCCCGCGAAATTGCCCTTATCCGAATCATCCAAAAATCGGTGTTTCTCGAAATCGCCCTTATCCAAATCATCCAAAAATCCTGGGTCCTCGAAATCGCCCTTATCAGAATCATCCAATTATTCGAGAGTTTTCGGTCGGATCCAATGTATAATAAAAAGTGAGTTCATGATGCAAAAAGGTAACCACTAACCACCGAAAGTATATTGGGCAGCTACAAAACTAGCAAACCTTGTGAAGGTGGAATTTCACTGTGAACTATAAGCGGGCAATAGAGGTGGTTTCCTAAGTACTCAGTATTTTATGGAAAAAATCGGTTTTTCAGTTATTCCATAAATGTACGAACGCTTCGCCAGCTATAAAATTCCTCCTAAAAAGGCATGAAAATATGCCAGCAAGTTTTGACACATCATATGACAGTGTTCTGTGAGATTGACATTTTGTCAAGTAAACGGACATTCTTTCGAAGTTTCTTCAAGATGGCAGTTGCACCCATGCATTACTGCCTCCCTTACATTATTCAATTCGTTGAATTGGCTCCTATTTGTATCATTGAGATGCCGACTACAAGTTTTAGGACGGTGTAAAGAGCTTGTTCAAGCAAACACATCCGACATTGTAGCTCTATCAACACGTAATAATAGATCTTCAGATCAGCATGCTATAAATATCTTGAGCGCACCGTACCTTATGCCTTCACATTGGCTTTGGAGATGAAATGAGGTGAAGCTTACATTACTTGCCTTAAGGCCGTACAATTGCTTGCGGATGAGTAGCACGTCGACTTTGAAGTTACAAGTTGACGGCGACTTCCGATTTCTTCCTGCAGAGGTGACAGCGCAAACAAACGCTTTATTTGAAACAACAGTACACAACGAAAGATATAAAAAATCAAGAAGCGCAGGGCGAAAGATAGAGGGACGCACAGCGCCCAGCCGGACAGGTAGAGAGAGAGAGTCGTGCTACATCCGCGTCCTACTCCTACAGCAAAATAACACACATGTAATTAGTGAAAATCGACAACTGAGGTCTTTTTTTGAGCAGGTTAGGGGGTCACTTCCGACTCCAGAAATATCGTCTCTGGCCTCTGAATTGTCCTCGTCCTCGCCGATTGTAGAGCATACTCCACTGATGCTTGTCTGCGAAGGCCCTGTCGTGTTGGTTTCGAAATTCATCTTTCTGCTCTTTTCTCTTTGAAGTATTGACGTGTGGAGCATTCCGATAGGTTTTTCCTCGAATAGCGGTATGTCGACCTCTCCTTTCAAATAAATGCTCAAAACCTCAAAAATAGTCCTTTATCACTCTTTTAGAGTAGTTTTTGTTGCTGGAATTGATTTGTTATTTGTCGATCATCTTTATGTCCTTGCAGTCATTCCTTTGACCGCATTCAAATAATCCGTTTAATCAATGAACCTCGTCCGGCTCCACCGCTACGATCAGCTTTCCAACCATCTTATATAGAAACGTGTTCTCCTCAAAGGCCTAGCAGGCGAGCTACATGCCTTCAACACACAGCGTTCCACTTTTTAAATCGTAATCATCTTCCACTGGATCGATATCGACGGAACTTTCGGCTCAACCCGACCGCTTTTCGCAATGCTCTCGTCCTCAAGAGGCGCTCGATACCGCTCCAAATCGAAATTGGCCCCCAAGTAGCACGTACGACTTTTAAATAAAAAGTTGATGGCCACTGCCGATTTCCTCCCTTAGGCGTTCGAGGATAGCCATTACACCTAACCACGCGCTGACGTGGCAATGTTCCAGCGACTGCTCACGTCATCCGAGCAGTTGTCATTGGATCACGTTTTCGTCGCTCAGGAGGGGGGGGGGTCGGCAGGCGGGTTCTGCAGAACCAGGCTAGGGAAGGGACTCTAGGATGCGTGCGATCCAAGCTGCTCGTGCGGAAACTGCTTTCGTCGCCCAGTGGGAGTCGGCAGCTGGGTTCTGCAGAACCTGGTTAGGGAAGGGACTCCAGGATGGTGCAAAAATTCCACTCGAAGGAGAACCGATCTCCGACCTCCCTCGCATGCAGCACGCCACTATCCACCGCTCCACGATCCGCTTGCAGTGAGTGTCGACAGCGCATGTAAGACATCGATCTAACGAATTTAACGAATTAACGGCATTTTCCGTTAAAATCCGGCTTAACGACTTAACGGAAGTTTTTAGAAATTTAACGGAATTTTTAACGGACTTTTTTCTCAGTAAGTTTATCACTTTCCCTTCAGTCTTCACTAATATTGCAGGCCTCATCCTTCCAATTAGGAGTATTCCTGAAAAACTATTGAATTCAGCGAGGAAATTTTAATGTTTTTATGCTTTTCTCATGCCTTCTATGGTACATTTGAATTTTTGGAAATAATGCATCTGGGGCGCGTGTAGCGCAGTCGGAGGAGGCGCGACTGTCTCGAGCACCCGATACCAGGTTCCTGGTTCGGATTTCCCGCCCAGGCCAACCAAGCCTTCCATCCCTCCGGGGTCGGTGAATTGGTACCAGACTTGTCTGGGGAGGATAAAGCGCTGACTTGTTCATCGGCTGGCCACCGCAAGTCATTGTATGGCCAAATACGCATTCATGTCGCCTACACGACATCCCGTAGAAGTAGAATGCGCTGGCGCATCCCAGAAGGGATTGAGTGACGCCGTCCTTTATCCTTTATCCTTTATAATGCATCTGGAGCTAGAAAAGGTCATCGTCGAGCCGCCAAACACGTAAACAAATCCACAAAGTTAGTGGTCTGACCTCTTCGTAAGATATGCTTATCCTCATTTGGCGCTGCTTATCCCAGAATACTTTGCTCGCTACCTAAACTAGTCGAAAAGGAGGGAATGTTTTCAGTCGGTGAACGTATTTTAAATGATTTGAGAAAAATGCTAGTGAAGAGATAGAGAACGCCGTCACTCAATCCCTTTTGGGATGCGCCACGCATTCTACTTCTTCGGAATGTCCTCGGGACGATTTGAGTGGGTAAATGACCATGTAGTAAATCACCTGTGGTGGTCACGATGAAGAAGACAGCGCTTTATAATTCGCAGACAACTCTGGTACCAATTCACCGACCGAAAACTCACAGAGGGGTGGAAGGCTTGGTTGGCATGGCGGGAAATCCGAACCAGTAACCTGGTACAGGATATGTATGCAGAAGCACCCCTCCGATTGAGCTACACGCGCCTTAATAATAAAAATTTGGAAAGCTACTTTCTTGAACGTTAACGCGTCAACGATCTTGTCACACCCTCGGCCGTGTGGGACTGTGTGACACGATGTCGTGTCAGAGTTCCGATGATGTAAATAAAATCGATTGGTCTTACGCACAGGGCACGCTAAAACCGTACGTTCGTTTACGTGTTAGCATTTTACTGATAGGTTTCAATTGTATTTTTATAAGTTCTTTCGGTACTTAGCGGGTTGGTTCTCTTGATTTTCCCGTCCCATACCTGGTTTTATTCCACACCTTAAAGATATTAGGTTGTCCCATAAATCCCCGCCGTTTTTTCAACGATTCACTGCAGATTTCGCCGGTGGTCTCTTGCATAGCGCTGCATAGCTTTCGAAAGAGAATGATTTGCTCTATCAGAACATGTATCGCATTTCTTTTTTCATCCTAAATTTTGTCAATTTTTAGGTCGTTGAAGTGAAAAGTGGAAAAGTGAAAAAGTAGCCATTTGCGCACTTGTTCTCTCCGCATAGGTTTGTAATTTTTGCGCAGTTATTTATAGCATTTGGAAGACAATGTTCTGTTCTATAAGAATGTGTGTTGATCCTATTTTCTCACTTGCCCTTTATTGATTTTTAGGCCATCAAATTGGGACGTCCGAAGGAGGATGGTTATTTTTGCCAACAGCTCCTGCTCTGTGGTTGGACTTTTTGGGTTGGCTCACGCTGATTTCTGACGAATATCAACAACTGAAAAAGGAGAAGGAGTTGTTGGTGAAGACGATTTTTCTCTTTTTGGCATTTTGTTGATATTCAATAGAAATCAATAAACGCGACACATATTCTTATAGAGCAAGACATTCTCTTTCGAATGACATATAACTCCAACCCAAAAAGTCCAACCACAGAGCAGAAGCTGTCGGCAAAAATAACCATCCTCCTTCGAACGTTTTGATGACCTAAAAATCAATAAACGACAAATAAGCAAATAGCACTAACACAAGTTCTTGTGGTACAGAGCATTGTTCTCCAAGTGCTATAAAAAACTGCGCAAAAAATTACAAACCTAAGCGGAGAGAACAAGTGCGCAAATGGCTACTTTTTAACTTTTCCAATTTTCACTTCAACGACCTAAAATTGACAAAATTCATGATGAAAAAAGAAATGCAATACATATTCAGATAGAGCAAATCATTCTCTTTCGAAAGCTGTGCAGCGCTATGCAAGAGACTGCCGGCGAAATTTGCAGTGAATCGTTGAAAAAAACGGCGAAGGCTTATGGGACAACCTAATGTAATAATTTGTTGCCGAACGTTTGTTTATTTTACTGTCCACACCTTGTTGATATTAAATTGTTTAAGTTACATTGCAGTATTGCACTTCAACCTTGAACCTTAGTTGGGTACTAAGCGGGCTGGTGCTCGCTCCATTATGAGACCATGGTCGTGGAACACTCAAATAAACACGGTTTCTGTGCATTTCGTCGCTGACGTGGGGGAGAGCACAGAACTAGGCAAGGGAAGGATCTCCGGGGTGCGGCTGATCTAACTTACCCGTGTTAAGATAGCTTACAGCGGGCACCAGCCCGCTTAATACCCTTTAGTTGTTGATCTGTTAAAGTTGGAAAGGGCAAATAACGTTTTGCTTGATTTTTTCATTTGAAATAATAGTTTGCAGCTAATTGTATTCTTTAACGAAATTTAACGATTTACCGGAAATTTAACGAAAATTTTCCGTTAAAAAATTTCGTTAAAATAATTTAACGCACAGAACTTTGTGTGCACCTCTGATCCGCAACGGCAGCAGCCACACGCTACAGTATCGCGGGTTGACCTGCAAACCTGCACATCACCCCCCCCCCCGGCTGCATGGAGTGCATCAGCAGAAATTTGTTAGATCCAGGACCGCGTTCGAGGACGAATGCGAACAAGCGTTTTGTTTAAAACAACAACACGCAACGAATGGCGTAGAACATCGAGAAACACTGGGCGAAGGATTGAGGAGAGACGCACAGCGCCCAGCCGGACAGGTAGAGAGGGAGCTTCATTACGTTCGCGTCTTTTTATGCTGGCCGGAGATCATGGAATCAATTTATTGGGGGGGGGCGCAGTTCGCCATCGGAGAGGGACCCGAGAACTCAGAGCGCCCCGACCAACACTCGACCTGACAGATTCTCCCACTGCATACCTTCATTAAAATTTTCCAAGGCAAAATAGACCTGTTCTTTCCTAAATTCTTAAGCGGTGTGAGATTCTATTAGGACATTCTAAGTAAAACTCGTACTCGCCCAAAAATGTGATTTGGGAGAAAATTTTTTACCCATAATAGGTAAAACTTCGCTACAATACCGCTCCTAATTCGTGAACAATCGACGCTTTGTGACAGATGTTTCCCGCAACCCGTCACTGCTCCATACTTCCTTCATATTTAATATAACGAAACCTAAATTACAGCAAAACATTTCCATCTCAATGACGAATCTGCCGATGTCCTTTAAGCTGAGCTTTTTTGAAAACTGACTTAGTTGCAGAGCATGTTCCTTTGGAAGGCCATTAATTGGTTCACGGCCCCTCCAATACTGCCAATTGCGTCTCTAGCGCGCACTTCACCAGCGACGATCAGAAAACTTTAGAATTTTCCTCTTTGCTTAGCACAGTTGGTTGCAGTACATTACTGCGATCACGTTGAGAGTAAGCAGATTCAAATTTAGTCAACTGGTTGTATCTTGCGGTTTGTTCCGAAAACACGAAGTAGTCGACGTTGGCGGCTCACCTTCTGCTATGCATCTTCTCCTACTGGATCCCAAACTAATAACTCATATAAAACAGAAAATAGACGTTAAAATAATGTAAAAATCATTCATACAACTCAACGAAATGCCCAAAATCTTCGGCCGCAACCTACCTCATGCACGAAATGAGTTTGCTGCAATGACATTTTTTCTGTAGTTGATAGTCGTTCAATTCTACAATAAGAGCAGTTAAAGGGACAGAATTGTCTCCATATACTGTCCGCTTATCTGGCTTTTGATATTTCATTAGAAGAATCAAGAAGACCTTTCCAGAACGTTTTTATGAACTGTTAACTTTCAATGGAAACTCGTCTTTTTGATGGTTTTCCATCGTTTCTGAGGACGTTTTCCCTCAAATTGGAAAACGACTCGAACAGCGTTTCTAAGCTCGTTGACAGCTTTCCAGCCGTATAAAATTGTTCGGATCCAGAGAAGTCGATACGTTTGACATTTCTGAGCAGAGCACTCAGCCTCTGCCAGAGCACCCATGTCCAACTACCGTCGCTCGGTTCGCATACATGGCCGCCTCGCATTTGGGTGTGACGCTCAGTGGTGCTGGAGCGGTTATGCAGCGCAGCAAGTCGGCTCTAAATTGCCTCCTTCTTGCAAGACTTCGTAGTCTCTGATACCTCCCTTACAGAAATATGTAATTTAGCTGCCTTTTATTTATTAAAGTCTCATGTGGACCCCTGAGCACGGCAATCTACCCTGCGCTACAGCCAACTGAATTTTACTTTAAAGCAAGTTTTACTTCCCTCTATGAACTTGTACAAGCCGAAACGAAAGAACAGCAGCGACTTAGTAATGTTGGGCACGTTCAAGATCAAATTGGACACTCCTCTAAATAAACATCGGCATCGGCAGATTCGTCATTGAGAGGGAAATGTTTTGATGTGATTTAGGTTTCGTTATATAGTAAATATGAAGGAGGTATGGAACTGCGACGGTTTGCGACGGAAAAATCTGTCTCAAAGCGTCGATTGTTCACGAATTAGGAGCGGTATTGTATGTGGAAGTCACCCAGTTTGCTTGAGATCATCTCCATGTATTACTGTTCAAATTGTGATTTCGGCGCGGCTTGGTTGCTTTCATTTTAAGCAATGACGGATGTGATGCTTTCCTGGCAAAGAATTTCTCTTAGGCCACTTGGCTGTAAAGCAGTCAACTAAATTTACTTGGATATTTTGGAGAAGTTCGGCTCGAATTAAAGTTAAAATTAAACTAAAGCATTAAAGTTCAGCTCGAATCGTCGAAACTGGCACAGCGGGGTAGGGAAGTTTATGTGGGACGACTAGCTTAGGTGCTGCATTGATTAGCGAGTATGCACATTATGTACGTGCGTACGAAACACCATAATGCGAACGCTCACTATTCCTGTTAAGCCGAGGCCACCCATATTTACTTTTCTGGTTCGGCAGTTTCACCCCATCTGGATGAGCTCTTTCATTGTTGAATTTTTTTCTCTCTCTCGTTGGTTTTGCAGGATTTTCCTTCTTTTTTCTACTACTTAGCCTGCAAGGTTCATGTCGTTATTCTATGGACAATTGACGACATTGCACTACACAGCCAGTGCCAGAGGTACGGTCCATCGTATTACATCAGCACCAACTTAGGCAGAATAGAGCTAAACGATATAGTGCTTGACGTAGAAGGAGAAATGTTGTAGAAATGAGCGCACAGAACCAGTTTTCAATCCTCTTCGCCAGCAAAGCTTCCGACTCGGCAACATGACAGCTTCTAGCACAGGTTTCTTATCCGAAGAAGGGGGCAAACTACGGTTCATGGCAAGTTTGCATGCAGTGCGTGTCCTATTATGTTATGGATCACGAGGCAATTTTTGTTGTGAAAATATGGAAAGTTTTCGAATTTTGAGTTCCTTTTATTTATGGAACACTTGCAAAATCGATGTTTGTCTGATGGCAGGGCTACTTCTGTTTATTTATGTAATTGAACGACACATTAATGAAGTAAGTGATATAATTTTCGTGGCTTACAATGTCCAGAATGTTTCAGGTTTTTAATTGCGCTGCAACCGTTTGAAGGGACATTTTTAAAGTGACCGTACACAAAATCGAGTGCATAAAATTGAAATCGAGTGCATAAAAGTGAATTGTTTATGGTTTTCTACTTACGGTGACCGAATAGGCAAAAAAGGTGAAAAGATCTGAAGTTCATGGGAAGAGCCTTGTGAACGTGATTATAAAGTATTCTGTGTTGACAAGTGCGAAGCTGGAGATGGGATAGAGGTAAACGTGTGGTGGATTAAGCATAAACGTCGCAATGAGCATCACATCCATCGATAAGAGTGGATGTTTTGTGTGGGCCAGTCCATTTGCTACGCTTCTGATGAGAACATTTGAGAATTCTGCTCTTTGAGGATGTTTTGTGAATCTTAGAAAGAGGAATATTACTCAAGTAGCTCTGCAGTCTGTTTTTCTGATCTCTTGCTTGATTTCGCGTAAGAAGCACACAAACAAACTTCAATATGACTGCATTGGCTGCACAGTTAACAACCGCTTGGATGCAACATTTGAGATGGCCTGGCCAATGATGTTGGTCGAATGTAAGCTTTTAAACGCTCTGCAATAGTGTCACAGCGGATTGCGAGCAGGAGAATCTTTCTCCGTGATAGAAATAATAGGAGTGATCCAATAAAAGAAACGGGTCGCAATTTGTCTCAAGGGTAGTACAGCGGATTCTATCCCAAATAGGTCCGAAACAAGGAAGATAACTCTGTAGTTAGAGAAGGAGAACCATCTCATCCCGTTTTTATATACGTCCATAATGACACGCGACAAAACGTGAAAAGTGCATCAGTAACATCCATGAATGTGAATGAATGCAGGTTGGTGAGCCATTAGGTATCTGCATTCGGGCGATTTGCATCGTAGTGAAAAAGCTGCACCGCATATTTTTCAAGCAATATTCAACTTGCGACTCTTTGTGTGGAAAAGGAGCATTTTGGTCCTGGGAGATGACTTTGCTTGGTACTGTAACCTCTTGCTGTTGAGTCGTGGGAGTGAAATGCTCATTAGGAGAAAATGAAGCCCTCTGCTCATCGTTCCTGAAAATTTAATCGGGTCGTCCCTCTTTTCACAAGCAGCAGGAAAATCCATCTTGAATACTCGACTACGATCAGCCGCAGATGAAATGAAAGAACAGTGCTGTGACCATTGCCCTTCATTGTGTGTATGTCGTTGTGGAATACCAAACACGGCATGAAAGCTTCATAATTCAGGGTCATTCCATGGCCCTCCCTATGACGTTTTACCGCTCAATGTTTGCAAGCAGATGGGTCTCCTTTATGGGGCGCAGCGTGATGTCGAGGTCGCAAGGCTATAACTCGGATGCGAGTTTGTTTTTATAGGGTCTCCAAGGAGAGATCTGTCGTTCACGACGCTGAACAAATCGCGTTTATAAGAAAGAGGCGGGCGTAAAAAGGAAGCGAGAGAGCTAAGACGCTTGATGTGAAGTGCGCCTTCTCTGCAAAAAACCTTTGGAACATCATATGAAGTGAAGTAAAATTAGCAAGCATACGCCACAGCATGATAACTCGCGAAGAACCCATGTCGGTTTTTTGTCTTAATGTCCAGTTGGTCGCTTTCTGTCAAGATGTATTAAATACCTTTCCACTGTACTGCTCAATCTGCCTTCAGTCGAATACATGGCAGAGTCTTCTTTCACTAATTCTACCAGTACACAAGCTTTGACAAACTATCACTGGCTAGAGCTCCATCCTATGATCTCCATCCTATGAGCGCAGAGTTCAGTTGTAACATATGTAGCTGATGTTGCAAGTTTAGTTTTAGTGTGCGCTCAATAAAATGCTTACATGCATTCGCCCAGGCTCCTACTCGCTTTCGTTCCTAATCGTGTGTACAGCTTTATCCGTTGTACTCTATTCTAGTTGTAGTTTTAGGTTCTGTAATATCTTTTTATGCCATATTTTCTTTCAGCAAGTTTCCACTTCCACGCCTTGCTCGATTATGGTTGGTAAAATGCACTGTCTTTAATTACCCCAATTCGAGGTTAATCTATCTATGGCGTGACATTTTGAATACAAGGTTGTATTAGAGCGTTTTGTTGAATCCTACTATATATAAAGGAGTTAGCGGTTGTCCGTCCGTCGGTCTGCTCATCCGTCTGGCCTTTCTTAGAAGTCGAGTAGCAGGCGTCCGTGTTCAAACGATTTGCAACCCTCGCTGTGTCGAGACTATCAGAAGGAGTGTCACCGATGTCGCGCAAAGGGCGTTCGAGTTCAAAAGACATGCCAGCAACGTTGCTCAACAGGTGTCCGGGTTTAGAAGAGGTGTCACCGACGTCCTGCAACAGGCGCTCGGATTCAAAAGGCATGTCAGCGATGTCGCGCATTGGGTGTTTGGGTTCAGAAGAGGTGTCAACGATGTCGCGTAATGGGTGTTTGGGATCAGAAGACATGTCACCGATGTCATGCAAGGGGTACCTGGGATCAGTAGAGGTACTACGGATGTCATGCAAGGGGTGTCTCGGTTCAGAAGAGGTGTCCCCGATGTCATGCAAGTGGTGTCTGGGTTCAGAAGAGGTGTCACCTATGTCGCGCAAGCGGTGTCCGGATGAACACGTGTAATGAGAGACCACTAAAGAAGAGACCAGTAAGCGGGGGTCCAGTGAACGGTGGGAGGACCAGCGAAGGGAGGAAGGAGGGGGGGGGGGGGCTACCAGTAAGAGCAGAACCTTTGATGGGAGCCAGTGAAGGGGGACCAATAAAGTATACAACTAAAATGAGGGTTGGGGGCGGGGGTAGTAAGGGGGGGGGGGGGAAGCGAACGGGAACCAGTGAAATGGGAAAGTTCTGTGAAGGGGGAACCGGTAGAGGGGGAACCGGTAGAGGGGGAACCATTAAAGGAGGACTAGTGAAGAGGGGACCAGTGAAGGTAGGACCAGTAATGGCGGCCAGTGAAGGGGGAGGGACCAGTAAAAGGGATCAGTGAAGGTGAGACCAGTAATGGGGGAGCTATGAAGGGGGTGGGGGCAGTAAAGGAGGGATCATTAATGGGGACCAGTGAAGGGGACCAATAAAGGGTGCCACTTAGGTGAGGATTTCTTTTTCCTATATTTTTCTTCCTCTGCATTTATTTATTTATTTCATGCACTACACGTGCGCCCAAACATGGATGACGGAAAATACAAAGTTAAGCATGATAACATCTAAAACGTAAAAACACAAAACAGAGAAGTTAGCGTAAGACGAGCGATAGGAAATGAACAGCCACTGCAGTATGAGACAAAAAAATTGATAACTTCATCATCCATTTTCTTCTATCCAGTCAGCTATTGGCCAGACCAGCTCAAATAAGCCCACTAATCCTGCATTTTAGTCAATCTAGTCGATTGAATTACAGCCGGCAGTGAAAGAGTGAATATAGAAATTGAGCATTGGAAGGGTCAAATACAGACTTCCACGCCAGGGTGCTCCAGCGCAACTGACAGTGTCATTCCAGCGCGGGTGTATGGTAGCACCTCTTTAAGCTAAATACGCACGTTGGGCACTGGCCCTGGGGAAGCTGCTGCATTGGATAAAAGGAGTAAGAAAGAATACTTACTTCACAAAGCACTGCTTGCCAGAGGACCTTTGAACACTAACCTCGTGTGTCATTTATGGGCCCGAGATAACGGCTTAGCCAGACACTACAATAGGTAGAAGTTGTAACCTGGCTGGATAGGAAAAATGGAAATAAGAACTCAAAGGTAGCAGGGGCTGCAGTGGAGGAACAGGAGGATAAGGCAATAGAGGGTGTTAGCTAAGGAAAGCGATCTCGTCAACATATTCGAAGGAATTTCCAGCTATGTCGGTAGGAGATGGTCTGATTAAAAGTGATCTAGAAGTGCACAACCTACTGCAACGCAACATCATCAATTCCAAGTAATTGGAAAAGATCTACATTATTCAGCTTCCTCTTAAAAGTAGTACTCGAGTCGTCGGCCATGAGGTCAAAAGGTAGTTGTTGGAGCCATCTTGCGCCACGATTGAAGACGATGTTATGCAAGGCAGGATATCTCCGATGATGTATCCTAGGATAATGTAGATTAAAAGACAACCGCCTCATACCACATGGGCGAAAGACCCAAAACTTGCTGGCGCGCAGCTTCACTTCACCACGTAGAATACGTAAACAGAAAACCAGATCGAAGACAATCCGTCTGCGCTGCAATGAATGAAGTGAGAACAATTTTAAACGGTCACTATAGGAAGGCAAATGAGATTCCCCATGAGAGGAATACCTTCGGTACAATAGACGAGTAAATACTCGCTGAACTTTTTCTATGTACTTGACTTTTTTCTTGAACACTGGACTCCATATGACGGTTGAGTACTCAAGGTGTGGTAACACGTATGTCTTGTAAAGTCGGATGAGGATGTTCGGGTCTGAACAACGGACGGCTCGAAAAATCGCAAACATCACTCTAAAAGCTTTCTTGACTATGGCGTCAATGTGATCAGAGAATCTCAGTTTCGAATCGAAAATTATGCCAAGGTCCTTTTTAGATTCACATTCTTTAACGCAGATTTGGTTGATGTAATACTGTCGATGATTAGCATCGTTACCAAGCCGCATTACGGAGCACTTGTCAGGATTGAGAGGAATCCCCCATTGTTGTGTCCAGGATACCAGATTATCAACCGACTTTTGGAGATTTTCGCTCACCGAATGAGAGTTTGTGTCATCGAATGCGCCGTATATTTTGAGGTCATCTGCATACATGAGGGCCTTAATGTCAGGAGCAGTTTTGAGAATAGAGGGCAGCTCCAGTGTGTACAATATAAAGAGAAGCGGAGAAAGCACACCACCCTGGGGTACTCCACTCACACATACATGACTTGTTGAAAAACTGTTACCAACTCTAACTGTCATGTACCGCTCGAAGAGGAAGGAGGTAATCCAAGCAAGCAAAGATCCACAGACGCCTAGAGACCGAAGCTTAAAAAGCAATTTACTGTGACTAACCTTATCGAAAGCTTTCGAAAAATCAAAGAATATTACATGAACTGTCTTGCCAGCATTAATAGCCAAACTCCAGTCATGGAGTGCCTCAGCCAAGTTAGTGGTAGTCGATGCACCCGGGAGAAATCCGTGCTGCTCAACAGGCAAAATTTGGCGTCTCATGAGCCAATCTAACATTTTTTGCAAAATAATCTTCTCCATCACTTTGCTAGGTGTAGGTGTAAGACTTATCGGACGGAAACTGTCTACCATAAAGCTATTGTTTTGTTTTGGAATCGCTGTGACCATTGCATGCTTCCATACCTGAGGAACTTCTCCTAACCTTAATGAGATGCTGAACAAATAGGAAAGAGGAGTGGAGAGACTGTCACAGCATTTTTTATACAATATTGGTGGTATTCCGTCAAATGGTACAGAAGAGGAGGGTTTCTGGGTTCTAAGTACTGCAGCCACCTGAGCAGGTTCAAAATAGAACCCCTCAAGGGTGAGTCTTGTACTCGATTGTCCAGCGAAAAGGTAAGGGTGTTGACTTTGAAAGAAAGGCAGGAGGGGATCTCTCCATCATCAACAAAGGCATTACAAAAGTGTCTCAGAAGAGCTTCTGCCTTATCCTTGTCATCGCGATACCGTCTTCCACCAGAGTCAACTAGGACAGGAAGCGGAACGTTTGGCTTAATTTTCTGCCTAATGTATCGATGTAGGGATCTCAAACATGTCACAGAACCTAGCCGTCTGTGAAGATTTGCCAGATATTTTCTGAGGTGATGACCAATATCCGCGCAGACCTTGATGTAGAGTGCATTAGTAGCTGGGTATAACAAGGTTGAAAAGAGACGTTCACGCTGATGGAAAAGATTGTGCAAATTTGGCGGGTAAGTTATTGCAGATATTTTTGGATATTTCATTGGCACATAATGAGCTAGCCCACAGTAGATGATCATGCAAAATCTAGCGTACAAGTCATCCACGGAGGTATAGTTATTAAATTGTGATAGCCAATCAATATCTGCAAAATAACTGTTTAGGCCATTATAATCTGCATGAGCAAAGTCCGGAATGGGAAACCCCAGCATACTGAATTGGCCTTGCAACAAGTCAAAACTGACGATGGAATGGTCAGATGTACCAAGGGGCGGCTCGACCGAGACATTGATGACGTTTTCATGGGTGGACAACACAATATCCAAAACATTGTTACCCAAAGTAGGATGGTAAACATGTTGCCGAATATCAGCTTCAAGAAAAAAGTTCAAGTACATAGAGCTGGATGAGTTCTTAGGGTCAAGAGAGCTCCAATCAATGTGAATGTTGAAGTCACCGACAATTAAAGTACGAACGCTGTCTGAGATAAGCTCCTTCAGAAGATCTATGAGAGCTTCATCGTCAGCGACTGATGAACTTGGAGGTCGGTAGACAAGAATAAATCTAATTTCAGACCTTGGTCGCGGTGAGAACAGGTCAATACAAAGAACATCTGCTGTAAGGGAAACTGGGAGATGTATTCTCTCAACTATCAAATTGCACCTAGCCAAACAGCAGACTCCCCCGCCTGTACGACCAACACGATCCAGCCGATGTAGAAAGTACGGCCAGCCACCCACAATTTCGGAATCAGAGATGTTCGAATTTAACCAACTTTCAGTAATAAAAAGCAAATCGGGTGTTGTCATACTCAAATAAAGACTAAGAAAATCAATTTTGTTCACCAGACTGCGCGCATTAAGAAGTTTGCAGCTCAGTGTTGTAGAACTTGTGGTTGAGACGCGGCGAACTGGCTCGTAGGAGATATACCTTGCGTCAAGCTTCCATCTGGTTTCTGAAAAGGAAGTTCGGTAATCCGTTTTAGTTCACTCTTGTACACTACCCACTGTCGAGTACCACATTCTCTATTACGATTTCTCGCTTCCATGCGCAGTTCCCAATCCCTTTTCAGCTCTTCTGGGGTCATACTTTTTCGTATGTGAACCGTCTTAAAGCTTGAGTGACGCAGTAATCGCGCATTGCGCAGGGCTAGTCGCCAATGCGTTGTGGTGGGAAGAACCACCTTTACAAGGCGAGGTTTTGCATTGCTGCGCTGGCCCATCCTGTAAACGCTTGATGGCCTGCACTCAACCTTCAGAACATCGAGGATAGCCCCAACTTTTGATTCGAGCTCTGCCTGACATTCTGAAGGTCGGAGCCGGTCATCAGACTCCGCGAGGCCCACAATGACTACGCTTCTACTGCGTTCTTCCTCCTTTATAATGTCAGAAAAATCCTTAGGGATTTTTTCTGATAGTGCAAGGAGGATATCTGCAACTATTGGATCCTTATTCAGCTCAATTGCTTTCAAAACTAGTTCCTTCGGCGAGAGATTGTCAAAGGTTTCCCTTGCACTTACAGCACTAGAACTACCAGAAGCAGCCTCCTTTACGATGGGCTGGGAAGAATTCGCGGAACCTCGATTCGATTTTGAGCGAAGAATCATTGTCGACATCGTCAAAGAGGAGTTGAAATTGAAGTCGAAGTTGAACACCTACCAAGGATCAAACGGATCGAAGATATATGAATCTGATCAATAATCAATAATCAGCTATGGCAGGCGCGACCGCAACCTCCTATGACTGAAAAACTAAAAAATAATGGAACTACAGGGAAAAGACTCAAAACGGAGATGAGGAACCAAAAGAGACGCTGTAAGTCAGCGTAGGAGTAGGAAAATGCGAATAAAAATGACCCACGTAAATGAGTTGCGGGTATCGATATGGAGCGGACCGAAACGCAGCCACCCAGCGCCGACGCAGAGATTGATCCCGCAGAGGGGATTCCAAAAATTAAATGTTTCAAATGATGATTGTATTACAGATTTTCTGCCAACAGATTTAGAGTCATGCACATGGGTTGTGCCCTACTGTCCCGCTTTCCTCTAGAAACAGTTTTTCATTGTAACGCGAGTAAGAGGGCCTAGACGGGGTGTTCTGTTTTCGGGGTTTGGGGGTGAAGCCCCCAACCAGACGTTTGGCGGCCGTTAGGCCGCTGAACGTCTGGTATAATATAAATGTCGAGGCAGATCGCTTATCACCGAGCGAATTTTTGATATATAAATAATTCCATTTGCATAATCAAAGTACCTTTCGCACTCATGGCTGAGTCGATGTTAGCCGGAAGGGCAATTGCTCAACAAGACGTTTGTTTGCTATCCCCCAAAAGATGCTTTTGGGATCGTTTGCGCCTCTCTCCAACTCCTATCTTTTTTTTAGGAGCTGGAGTAGTCTTTGAATGATGACCTCTACATTCCTCGGATTTGTTGCTTTCGCCGATGCGCACGCTTCCCTTACATTAATAAAGTGATAGCCTTGGCGTTGGTTTCTGATCTTGTCGTAGCAATCAGCTTGAGCCAGTTTTACATGCGAACGTTGAAGTAACAATGAAAGTCTTGCACCTTCTATCTCTTCTGACCAGAGTGGTCTTGCTGCCTGAAACCTCGAGTGCTCGATGATTTTCTTGCGATAAAACACTATAGTAAATGTGTAGGTCGCGTATAGCGCAGTCCGAGGAAGTATTGGCTGTCGCGTGCACACGGTGCAAGGTTTCGTTCGGATTTCCCGCCTAGGCCAACCAAGCCTTTCATCCCTCCGGTGTCGATTTCGAGAGAAAATGGGTTCGGTGCGGGAAAATGCCCGCGGTCGGGGAGAGAATGCCCGCTCCGCCACCACTGAGCGGCTGTCGATAGCGCGATCAAACCCGTTCGACAAAACACATGGTAGTCACATGAACAAGGATACGGTATTTTCTCATCCTGTCCTGGAGCCAGATTCATCAACGACTTACAGCAATTTAACAGAGGTTTTACAGCCGAAATTCCTAAAAAAACGCGTCTTAACGCGACTTATCAACAGCGATATGGTGAAATGCCAGCGTTGTCAGGAATTTTCGCTGTAAAATCTCCGCTAAATTGCTGTAAGTCGTTGATGAATCCGGTCCATGGATAGGGCATGTCAGGGGCCTGGCAACTGGAGCCGTGAGAATATCTACATAAAGGATTGTTCTCAGTGCACGATACACCTACATCTGCATCAATCTCTGCTCGAATGCAATTAGTACAAAATGCAATTAGTATAGTGCTGTGTTTTTAGAGCATTTTGATGGTGCTGAAACAAAAACTACGGCTAATGTATTGGCCATTGGTATGGGATGATACCATGACAATCTCCAAAGATGACGTCTTTGGAACGGAAACTGTTCGGAGGAGGCTGAACCCTAAGGTCTTAGGAGCTGTTAGATACATATTTGACACCTCTTTGCCTTTAAAGTATTTCTTCCTTCGGAATATCGCTGATATTGTAAATGCTTTCTGTGCTTTTTTTTATTGACGTTTCTCTTAGTGCAGAATTTTTCTTTTGAGTTAGATTGAGAGCCTTGCTTTGTTGTCTTCTTCACGGATGATTTCTACACAACTGCAGAAAGAATCTATTATAAATAATAGAATACGCGGTCGGTTGTCACATACAAGGTTCTACAAAGAAAAAACCTTGGAATGACGCCGTTCAGTTGCCATCAAATGAACAGAACTTACGGTGCAGTACCTTACACAAATCTGTCGAGCTCTCTTGTTTTGAAATGTAAGACATTTTTCGTGCATGAATCTTTTTTCGATCAACTTCTTATTGAAGCTTAAATTTGATTGAAACGCTACTGAAATTTTAAAAGATCAGCGATGTACCAGATTAACGATGCATCCAGTTAATACCCTTCAAACGAACGGTTTTTCCAACGGTTTCGAATTTATTCCAAGTTTCCTTAATGGCGTGTACCACCCGCTTCTTTGCTTTATCATCGCACTTTCGCTAGTTATCACATCACAATATTCTGGTGTAATATACGGTTTGTCTATACTATACGACTACAAGGGGCGCGTATAGCGCAATCGGAGGAGGCGCCGGCTGTGGTGTGCACCCGATACCAGTTCCTGGTTCGGATTTCCCGCCCCGGCCAACCAAGCCTTCTATCCCTCCAGGGTCGGTGAATTGGTGCCAGACTTGTCTGGGAAGGATAGAGCGCTGACTTGTTGATCGGCTGGTCACCGCAAGTAATTGTATGGCCAAACACGCATACAATTCGCCTCCATGACATCCCGTAGAAGTAGAATGCGTGGCATCCCAAAGGGATTGAGTAACGCCGTCCTTTATTCTTTTTTTACACGACTACACAATACGTTCTGGTGTACTGCTCGCTGGCCCTGGCGTGTTCTCTCCTGCTTGCGAGCGGGCATTTTCTCCGCCGCACACCGTGAGATTCGGGCATTTTCTCCGTAGACCTCCGGGGGATTTCGGTGAATTGGTAGCAGACTTGTCTTGGAAGGATAAAGCATTGGCGTAAAAAGGGGTTGAGTGACACCGTTTTTTATCCTTTTAATGTCGGTCGGAAAGTGATCACATTAATTTTCGGCTGCAAATTTACTCCTGGAAAGTGTTAATGAACGCGGCAGGCATTACGTCGTAGCTGTTTCTCATAGTGTTAACGGCTATCTCTCAGCCGCAAGATGCAGTACAGTAGACGGAAGGAGTGAAATTTCTTTTTCTAGGTGTTGTTTCACTCAGGTGTCAACTCATAAAAAATTAATTTTTGAGGTTTCTTAACCTCTTGAAATATAGGTAAATGAATGTCTCATATGACCATCCAAGAGCGATGTTTCCGCCCTATTAAATCAGATGCTCACTTCCTCGTTCTTCTTTAACGTGCCCTTCGTCAACGTTCCACGCAACTTCTAACCTGCGTGATCTTACAACCTCTATCGGACTCGTGTTTCCGATGCTGGAGCTCAAGCGTCCAGAAGTGGACTAAAATGGTCGACATGGCACCGAGTCTTAGGCGGTCTATTCATCATTTTCATCTGCGTTCCCGCGTGGGGCTGAGTCCGCTCCGTGGTCGGGTAACGCCAATTCTCTCTGTCAAATATGTACTTGATCGTGATGGACACCAGCCATCTTTCGGTCCACATGCAACATCTTGAGATCCCCGGAGAACGTTCCTCTGAGGAGATGCGAATATACATATGCAAATTAAGCTGAGTGCAAGGCAGATGGGCTGGAGTAGTACGCCGATCTTTGTGGGTTGGATTGTCGGCAAAACAGGTGCATGGTCCAATTCCTTTGCTTTAGAGATCGAGCATGTATCGCAGCCCTTAATTATGAAAAAATATCTTTGCCTTCACTTTTTGCTGGTTTCGATTTTTAATGGCTTTTTCATATTTTATTTCATATTTATTTTTGTTTATGAGTTTTAATGATTTTGTATAATTACTATTAATGAATGCTATTACGTCGCACTCTACAGCGCTCTGCCGTCGTCCTGTGAAAGTGAAAGCAAGCTTTTTTAAACCAAGTACTACTGTTTCAAGAATAAGTCTATAAATTCCATCCTCAGCAGGAAGCACTACAGCTTTGCGGTTAACAGTTCCCAGAAGATGACAAGACCATCTAAATCTACGAGCCATACCTAGACACTATCTCCTCTGAAATCGCATCTCAATTTGCAGTTCACCTTCGTACCCTCATTGAAATTACACTGTTGGCAAAGATTCACACCAGAAACAGGCAGGAGTGAGTAAACACATTGGATCTATACTAGACGGAGTCTTTCAATATAATGACGAATATTTCAGCCATACACAAACTGCAACAAAACAACGAAAGTAAGGTAGTAACCTTCACGACATTTAATGATAACGAGAAATGTGCTGGATTTCCGTTTCCGTTTCCGTATTAGTAATTACGGTTTCCAGCCGTTTTCAGCCTTTTCTTTCCGTGCATTGTGTTCTTTTCATTGGACCGGAAAAAGGAAGCGAAATTGATCACTGTTCAGCAATAGTATTCATTTATAATTTTACAAGCTAAAAAGCTGTCCTCTAAGCATCTGCGAGAGAAAAAGTGTTCGAGAAATCGTGTGCTATTGTCCTTTGGCAGATTATTATTAAATGAAATAATTACGACTGATCTCGAAGAAAAAACAATGCCATGCTGTGGTTGTGTCTCGTGTGCTAAAAATCACTAAACGTCTCAATTATCACAGTAGCTACAGTTGCCTTCTACTAAAGTGCAAGAACTCGAAAGGCATAGTGAAAATTGCGTCATGTTTTCGCTTGTTCCAGGGAAGGGGCTGTTTAGTTGTTTAGATCTATGGTGAAAATGCCTTTCAATTGAACTGCGAAATAAGGATAAAGGGTAAAATACAGCACTAATCAATCCCTTTCGGGATGCATCACGTATTGTACTTCAACACGATGTCCTGGGGCAATTTTAATGCGTGTATGGCTTATACAATGAGTTGTGGTGGCCAACAGATGGACAGTCAGTGTTTTGTCCTTCCCAGAATAGTCAGATACCAATTCAGCGACCACGAAGTATAGGAGGGGCGGTCTTTATGTACGAATGGTCACCGCGCCCGCGACGGCGAGTGCCGCGTGTGCGATGAGCTCCGCTGCGGCCGTGTGAGCTGTACCTCATGACCTGCTGCAGACGCTAGCTTTGAGTTGTTGATATCAATTTCTGCTGTTGCAGGAGCTGCGGGGACACATGCTCTGGTTCAGAAATTGAGTTCGAGTTATAGAACTAAACAACGGTCTAAGGCTCAATTTTATATGATGCTTCTTTAGGAAAAGCTGAAAATATGACACACTATCGCAGTGAAACTGACTTCCTAACACTTGATGTGCAAGTTTTGATGCAGGTCTAGATACCACTGGCCGCTGAAGTCACCCAATTGCGACGTCTTCTGCCGCGCTCGCTGCGCTATTCGCCAAGTCCGCGGCGACCATTCGTACATAATGTCCCGCAGCCGAAGTATAGTTGTGCTCCCCCAGAAATTTCGAATAACCGAATATATTCGAATGGCCACGATTTTCGAGCATTCGAATTCGAATACATTCGAAAATCGCTTTTTTTTGAACGTTCGAATATGAATATTCGAATTCGAATGCTCGAATATTCATTTGGGCACAACTATACCACGAAGTCATAGGTTTGGTTAGCTTGTAATGAATTTTGAACAAGGAACCTCGACTCAGGTGTACGCGCCAGTCGGCGCCTCTTCCAACTGCGCTCCACGCGCCCAATAATATAAGAAATAATGAGTAATACTACTTACTTTGATACTTTGATGGTCCTTTTGTCGGCTGGAGGTCTTCTCAGCGAGGACCACAACTCTTCCAGACCGCTCGATCTCTGGCTGCTTGCATCCAGTGAGGCAGACTCCGCTCTCTGAAAGATCTTGAGAATGAGTCTGCCCATCGCGTTGGCGGTTGTCCCATTGGTCTCTTTGGTCTCTCGGGAGCCATTCAGTGACACGGAGACTCCATCTATCGTCCTTTCGTCGAAGAAGGTGTTCGCCCAGCGACATTTAGACTTCTTCATGTACTGCAGCGGGTCTGCTAATTGCGACTTCTCCCGTATCTCCGAGCTTCGTAGGCCGTCTTGCCATTGTTGACGAAGGCTTGTCCTCAGAAGACATCTCTCCAGTGCACGATGCGTAGTTTGCATCGCTCTGGCGATTGCCTTGTTGTCGGGCCAGGTTTCCGTCGCGTAACACATCGCAGACAGTACAGAGTCGTTGAATATCGAGGCCCTGAGGCCGGGATCCTTGACCTGATCGGTGACTTCGCGAATCGAACTGAAGGCTGCCCATGCTGCGCGTCTCCTGCGGGCGATTTCAGGAGCGAGGTCGTTATGCATGTTCAGCTCTCTTCCCAGATAGACGTAGGAGTCGACCCGTTGTAGAGCGACTCCATTTAACCTTACGAGTCCCGTGTCACACCACTGGTTGACTATAAATTGTGTTTTGGACATATTCATGTCCAATTCAATCTTCATACCTGTCACATTGAGCTCGTTCAGCATTTCCTCGACTTCTGCCGTGCTGGTAGAGATGAGAACAATATCGTCGGCGAAGCGAAGGTTGCTGATCCGTTTGCCGTCGACAAGGTAGCCTTTATCGTCCCAGTTCAAGTCTTTCATGGCATCCTGGAGTGCCGCTGTGAATAGCTTGGGAGAAATCGTGTCTCCCTGCCGTACTCCTTTCCCGATAGGAATTTTAAGCTTTCGATCGAACAGCTGGATGGTAGTCGATGTGTTCGAGAAGCATTCGTCGAGAAGTCGGATGTAGGGCGATGGTATACCAGCGTGCACAAGTGCGTTCAAAACGGCGTTGATTTCCACAGAGTCGAACGCTTTCCGGTAATCCACGAAGACAAGGACAAGTGGGAGGTGGTACTCGCGGCTCCTCTCGATGAGCTGTGAGACAGTCTGAATATGGTCCATGCAGGAGAAATCCTTGCGAAACCCTGCTTGGTCCACTGGCTGATATTCATCCAAGCAACGCTCCATGCGGTTAAGCAGTATCTTGGTGAAGATCTTGTACACAACCGAGAGAAGACTGATGGGTCGATAGTTGTTGATATCCTCCTGCTGACCTTTTTTGAAGATTAAAACTGCTTTCGGCTCCTTCCATGAGTCCGGAATCCTACCAAGTCGAAGGTAGTGGTTGAAGTGCTTGACAAGAAGTGAGCAGAGGGCGCTGCAACCCGCACGAAGGAGGTCAGCAGAGATGCCGTCCGGTCCGGGAGCAGTGCCTGGCTTCATCCTTCTGATGGCATGAGCAACTTCTGATTCCAGAATGGGAGGTACTTCCTCAGCTGGTGGCATCAAGCATTTCGGGACAGTGCTGGAAGAACGAAACAGATCTGTGTAGAATTCTTCAACGATGGCCTCCATCGCTCTTCGGGACGTTTGCGTTGTTCCATCCTTATCCACAAGGGCTGACATTATTGCCTTCTAGAAGGCAATAATAATAGTGAGTAATAGAATAAAAGATAAGAGTCAAAGATGAAACAGAAGATTTTATTAACCCTTTGAAAAAATGCATGGAATGGTTGAAAGTTTTTAAATGAACCCATCAACATATGTATCCTCGATCCCAGAACGGAGACACCGCAGGCCCGTTACGGCTTTGAGCCCTTTCAGGCCATGAAATTCCTTTCCGGAACCGAAAACTTTAGCCTATAGCCTTTATGTTTCCATTTGCACAAACAGTTTTAGGAAGTTAAATCTACTGCTACAAAGCATTTGCGCGAAAATTGCAAGAGGAATTATTGTAGTTAGGGAAAAGGTAAAGGCGTTGCATGTTTCTGTTTTGGGGCAAGGCTTGCATGAGCTTTGCAACTTAAATACTACGCTAGCACTAGCCTAAACGACAACACATTATTGTTACGAAGACCGTTTGTTGCCTCATCATATCATGCTCGTCTTTCTGAGGATGAACATCAACCACTGGAAGATTTTTCTCCAATGGGAGTTTTGCACAAATAAAAATCAAAGAAAAGCAGTTTCTGATTCATTTATGATGCAGTTTTTAACAAACGGCGAATATGTACTATTTCTGTATTTCACGTTCCGGTTTGCTGCCACCTTAGGTCTTTCACCTTCCGTTTTTGAAAAAAATTTGCGCATGCCTGTTGATGACTTATTGTTAGTCACCAGTAGAGTAACGTGGTGATGTTCGCGTCTGTTTTTTTAAACAGTATGAGTGCACTCGCCTAGGAGATCACTCAACCGTCATACCATTTTCCATTCACTCTCTGTTCGAGTCGATACTATGCCGTAAGCAACATTTTTCTCATACTTCGTGTTTTCCTGGGGTTTCTGAAAAATATTTGAAGGAATACTTTCAGAGCTGGGCAGATGGCATTCTACTTCGCTCTACTGAACGTCTCTACCAAGCGAGAGGACCGGCCTGTGCCAACGAGTTCTCATCGTCAAAAGCGTCGGCGACACAGCATCGCGTCCGTGGAAAGTCCTGTACTTGACTACCGACTTCTACCGAAGTATGTACCTGCAGCAGTTCTGCTTTATGCGGTCTGGTAAAGTGGGGCAACAAGAATAAGATTGCAGCTCCTTCATCTCTAATGGTACCAGACTTGTCTGGGAAGGATAAAGAGCTGACTTGTTCATCGACTGGCCACCGCAAGTCACCGTATCACCGTATGACCAAATGCGTATCCAAATCACCTCCACGACGTCTGGTAGAAATGGATTGCGTGGTGCATCCCAAAAAGGGACTGAGTGACGCTGTCCTTCATGATTTTTGCTTTTATCTTTATCACCTCAAGTGGGAAAACCTTTGTATAGCGGCTTTTTGATACATGTAATATTGATTGAAATGGATATGAGAGGGTAATTGCCTTTGTCCTTCCGCAACTGTATATAGGTTGAATCTTTGAACAGTTCAGGTTTCTGGCGTATATGCGTCCTTTCTCATCTTATTTTTCATTGGCGTATTATATCAATTACATAAAGGATAGAGAATAAAGGTTGGCGTTGGTAAATCTCTTGTGGGATGCGCCATACTATCTACTTCTGGATCGTGGATCCAATTTGAATGCGTATTTTAAGCCTATGCAATGACCTGCGGCAACCAGCCGATAGAAAAGTCGTCCCGGATGTACCCAATCGACCATAATCAGCCGCCCTCAAGCCCTCGGCCACCAAGCGTGCTGACTCGATGGATCCTTGACCGAAAGCATGCGGTTTACCCGCATATCCATCTGCCAGTTTCTCCTTTTCCGTTGGCCCGCAAGGATTTTCTGGAAGACCTGGTTACCGTAGATGAGAGATGGGTTCCATTCTATTCCAACACACACCGTGCCGTTTGGCTTCCCCGAAATAAAGAGCCGCCTGCGCAAGCCAAACGAGTTATGCTATGCTGTTTCTACGCTGTTTCTGGGACTAGAAGAGAGTGCTCTACTGCGGACTGCTCCCGCAAGGGCACACGTTCACCGCTGTCGTTTACGCCACTCAGCTCCGGAAACTCACTGAAGCTCATCGAAAAAGCGGCCGAGACGACCTTCAATGCACCTTCTTCATGATAACGCCGGATCTCACGTAGCCCATGCGATCCACCAAAAAAATCGACGGACAGGACTTGGAGATCGCACCCCAACCGCCGTATTTTCCTGACATAGCCCCCTCAGATTGCAGCTTGCTCTGCTCCCTAAAGGCTTTCTTGGCTCAGAGAAGTTTTACAAATTTGAAGACACAGGTCGTGCAGTCGCCGACTTTTCCTCAGTTCTGAGAAAAGGGAATTGCTGACTTGTCCTGTACCTGTAGATCTGTAGGTGGAGGACCACTGTGGTGACTAACAACGGTGATTATATTGTTGATTGATTTGCATTGTA
Organism: Heligmosomoides polygyrus bakeri; assembly: GCA_947359475.1. NCBI lineage: Eukaryota > Metazoa > Nematoda > Chromadorea > Rhabditida > Heligmosomidae > Heligmosomoides > Heligmosomoides polygyrus. Next base: position 78,094,738 of record OX375866.1, read on the forward strand.
TTCCGACTAAAAAACTAAAAAAGAATACATGACAACTCTATCAAGACCTAGTAGTATGGCTGTTACATATATGTGGGAAAAATGATCCCATAAATACAAATGAAAAAATGTATTAATATTTGATGATGTAGACGTTGAGTGGCTGTGAGCATAATCGTACGCCTACAGCGGTGCACAACCAACTATCATCAATGAAGGTGTGTTAGAGATTGAGTTGCAGGACAACTTCGCGCATCCTCCTAACGTGCTTGAATATAGGAACCTTAACCTTCAGCGTTTTGACGGATTTTCTCAAACCACTAAATTATTATCAGATAGTCGCTTTTCTTATAGTTAGGAAAATCTTTGACGTTTAGGCCGCAAGTGGTCCGAAGCGAATTCTACCATGGCGAGCCGGAGAGCAGTAGACAGCACGAGCAGCCGAGAAAGGAGCACCACCAATCTGGTCAAAGTCGTAGCGCTTCATCGTCGCGGCAGAATCCGGGCACTCGTGAGCCTGGTGGGCGAAGGAGCGGCTCAAGAATTCCGAAAGGACGCGCTCAGTACAAAGGAATGCGAAAATCTGACAGCCACCTGGTGAACTCGTCGAGGAGGGCGAAGCAAAAGACCGAAGCCGGTCACAGTCCGCATAGTCGGCAAACGAAGGCGCCGGAGCGAACCGTAGACTTGGACTACGGGATGATGGAGAGGGAGTTCGGAGGGATGCAGGTCGCATCGTCGTCCAGGAGGACGGAGCCCGAGAGCCAAAAGAAGATGAACGGCTCAGCTGTGGAGCACGTCGCTCTACGAGCTGGTGGAGCGTTCGTGAATTCGGAGTTCGAGAGACGGTGGAAGGGCAAGAAACCGATCGTTGTCAAGCGAAGGGTTTCGCCTCAGGAGAGCTCGACCAGCGACAGCCGCCGATCCAGTAACCAGAGCAATCGCAGCCCGCAACGGAACGACAGCCTCGGTTCGTTCTGAATTCATTTGAGCTTAAGGTTTTCGGAGAAGTTGAATATCTTTCGTTTTTTTCAAGGAGAGAGTTACGCACGTGACGGCAAAAAGTACGATAACCAGTGAAGAAATCATTTTTGAATGCAGCCTGTATCTCTCGCATTTCTCTTCGACATTGCTCATGTTTGAAAACTTCTAGATCAGTCGGTTAGCTTCCTGCACTTCTAGCTTCCTGCACCTTCAAAGTTAATGTACAATATAACGTGTTGTTATGGTGTTTGGAGGTCTTAATGCTTTAGTACGAGGAGTATTCCAGTGCAATTCTGAAATACTCTTTCCGGGAAGGAAGAATGCACAGGGGACAGACAACTTGATGTTCGTGCATAGCTGTTTCGGAGTAAGCTGCTGTCACTGGCGTAAAACCTGTGTCTAAAATAAGATCCTTGTTAGTCACTACATAGAGTATATAGAGTATACCTTTTGAAGTTAAACCACCACCCTTGGTGATAGCCTTAGAAACCATAATGACTGTTGGAAAGGTGGTCAGGATCTTCCTCACACCGTATCGTCTGACGTGGAAGACGTTCACGTTGGACCAAATTAAGACGAAAACAGCACAATAGTGCTAAGCATACTCGCGTTCCTTGTGAAATCGTTGTAGGAAATTAATGACGAGTTCTTTAAGATTTTTCAAGGGCTCAATCTTACAGCATCTTAGGCCTTATATGGAGCTGTTATGTCCTCAAAGGTTCTGAAAAAACCATTTAGATATTTAAAATTCGAAAACGTAAAGTAAAATGTATAGAATTCCATTTGACTACCGTTCCGTATTCAGCATCATCGAATTCATCTCGTCGAACAAGCGAAGCGGTCCCGGAAGTCACGTCTCCGTTGAGTCTGCCAAACAACAATATGCACAAGGTTTGTTGGGTCGACCTGGCCATCCATCTCGCAGTTCCGTATAGTACTTCTACGTCGTCCATTCAGCTGTCCAACTTGTCGATGCCGCCGAGCATTGGCGACTTACCGCGGTCGTCCACACTCAAGAAAGTCACTTTTGAGAACGACAACTCTCAGTGCTTCGTCGACAGATCTTTTTTAGGTAGGCGGTGCCAGTCAGTCTAGTCCCGAATCGCTCCTGCTGATCGTGTCGCTTTGATATAAGCGGGAAACATATCACAATCTCGTGGCTATCTGAGATTTTATTGGAGGTTTCATTGGGGCTGGTGCGCCTGTAGCGCAGTCGGAGGAGGTGCCGGGTGTGCATCCGATACCAGGTTCCCGGTCCGGATTTCCCGCCCAGACCAACAAGGCACTCGATCTCTCCAGGGTCGGTAAATTGGTACCAGGATTGTCTGGGAGGGATAAAGCGTCGAATTGTTCATCGGCTGGACACCACAATTCATTGTGTGGCCAAATTCGCATTCAACTCGCCTCCGCGATATCCCGTAGAAGTAGAGTGCGTGGCGCATCCCGAAGGTGACTGAGCAACTGAGTAAGGCATTGAGTTTATCTTTTATCCTTATCTTTTCATAGAGTCAGTAGCAAAATCCAGTGTTTTAATATTGAGCCAAAGGTTTCCGTCCTTAACACAGATTCTGATTGTGTATCCTCTATATAGGTATAACACATTGCGAATTGTTACTCTAACAGGACGATCAAAGTGTTAAAGAGATAGGGCTCAGGTCAGCAAAATCAAGGATCATCAGATCCGTGCTGAAAACACGGTGCAAGGTTGAGCGTTTGCATATAATTATAGACCTGCTTCTGCTGAATCTATGTGGGCAACAGCTTTACAAGTTGAGGTTGTTAGGCAGATGTGTCTGCCGCGTTTGCAGACATTTTTGTCGCCCATTTTGAATATTTTCAACAAAACGTTTTCTCTGTAGGGAGGGAACATCGTGTTGAAGTAGAAAACAAAACAAATGATCAAGTTGATTGCTTGCAAAGGTGGTACCGCCGTTTTACTTGGAACAGTAGATGTCTGGGCAGTTCGCAATTGGATTTGAATTTTACGACGCCGACGTCACGAACTTTGTTTCCTGTTCGATAGCTTTGCGTTCTCCCAATTCTTTGTGTAAGACTCTCTATAGAACAAGCTCTTCATATGTGTAGTCACCTCGTGCGATTGAGTGGAGAAGACTCCAAGGGCCTTTAACTTGTAACTTCTTTACCCATTCTAGTTTCAGTCGTCAAACTATGGAATGTCCAAATTGTGATTGATTTACATGCACTATGTAGTGGAGAATTTGTATTGCATAGTTGCTTGAGTCCCTTTTTACGAGGAATAAGGTCACTTGAGGCAAGGAGACCATAGTTCCTTAAATGTAAAATAGTGGACCGAACCGAACGTTGACTTTTAATATCAAATGGACGAAACTCCGTGGATTGCTAGACTTTAAACTCAATGAAAAAACTACTAAAATTGGCATATCTTTGCCAAAGAAAGCATCTAATAAAATTCTCACAGATGTGAATATTTGGGCAGTTAAAGCGTGCCAGCGTTAAAGGTTATCATATAAAAAAGTGATCAATTAACAGAGACCTAGAAGCTTCACGATGATTCTAAGATGCTATTTCTTTTCCAATGTTTTTTTTAAACCCTTTCAATTTTTTAGCCTGACTTGATTTTTAATACAGGGTGTCTCAAAAAATGTATACACTGTTTGAAAGGTGATAACTTTGTTCATAGTATAGGTACTGAAAAAGTTAAGGACTCATATGAAAGCTTAAGAAAATAGAAATTTTCTGACATATGAGAAGCATGGAAGCATGGAGCGCCCTGCACTCGTCTGAAATTTTTCATTTCACACTCGATTGATTGTGTTTCGCTTGAATACTTGTTTCGGTTTTTATGTCATCCAGTCGCGGCTATAGTAGCGACAATGGCTGTCACTGAAAGAAGCATTGTCTCGCCTGAGTACGTAAGGCTACTACCTTACGCTTAGGTGTTGACCAGCCAATAATGTTGCCCGAGAGTGGTTTGATTATAATGAACCACGCTATAGCTGGGCTGCTTTTTGAAACCGATCCATTCTGCCTTCTGCGTGCTATTCTAATGCATTGCTGAACTTGCCTTCCAACATTGCCTATATTTCGACACCTCAAATTTTGTTAAAGGGATTGCCTTGTAGTACATAGACTTTAGACTACAGAACCACGACATCTCATTGTGCTCTATATTTCACTGTCTTGTGTAAAAGGAAGGCACGGTAAGGAAAAGGGACAAGCGGATTTATAGTGCTTTTGAACAGGAGTATTTAATGCACGCTTCTAGTATTTCACCTTTTTACATCGTTTGCGAGCGCCTTTGACTTGTTTCTTCCTTTAATTTTTTTAGTAAGTTGTTTGTGTTTTGTTAATTTTTCGCTGTTTTTTGTTGGTACTGGATTGGTTTTAGACTTAGTTAACGATTTTATCACGGTTATGCGCACCTTTGAGTGCAATAAATAAATAAATAAATAAATAAATAAATAAATAAATCCATGTTATAATTTCCTCACAAAGTGGCCGTTTCGATTGATTTGTGCTTATTTTAAAGTTTAAAACTTAATTACGCATTATAGCTTGCAAAAATGGAGAGTATTCTAAAAAAATAAAGGTACTATGTGAAGGGTTGTAACATTGCTGCTAGTAAAGCATTTGGAGATATTTTAAACTCGCATGAAAGCGCAGGGCAACGGGATCACTGTAACGTGCAAATAGTCAAGATTGCGCCATGCTCCTGCCTGAAACCTTGCATTTCAGAGTCGATTGATTGTGCACGGGCTGAATTCTTGTTACAGTCTTGTTGCTACTTGGTCACATTCAGCTGCGCTGTGCTTCTTTTAACGTTTTCCGTCGTGAAGTAGCTGCAGTTATACTATTTAACTTCTCCATTCAGCTTAAATGTTGCTTCATTCGTCATCAGAATGCGTATTGTTAAATGCGGCTCCTGCTCACATTTAAATCGTGCAATCAATAAACTCGCATGTAAAGTCTCTTTCACGAGGTTGTCAAGTTCAAAGCAGGTTGTTAAAAGAAGCACAGCACAGGTTAATGTGGCTAAGTAGCAACAAGATTGTAACAAGCGTTCAGCCCATGCATAATCGAGTCTGGAATGTAAGGTTTCAGGCAGGAGCATGGCGCAATCTTGACTATTTGCACGTTACAGTGATCCCGTTGCCCTGCGCTTTCATGCGAGTTTCAAATATCTCCAAATGCCTTACTAGCAGCAATGTTACAACCCTTCACATAGTACCTTTATCTTTTAGAATACTCTCCATTTTTGCAGGCTGTAATGTGTAATTAAGTTTTAAGCTTTAAAATAAGCACAAATCAATCGAAACGGCTACTTTGTAAAGAAATTATAACATGTATTCAAGCGAAACACAATCAATCCAGTGTAAAATGGAAAATTTCAGACGAGTGCAGGGCGCATTCTATGCTTTTCATGTGTCAGAAAATTTTTATTTTCTTAAGCTTTCATATGAGTTCTTAACTTCTTTAGTACCTTTACTATAAACAAAGCTATCACCTTTCAAACAGTGTATACATTCTTTGAGACACCCTGTATTTAATCATCCTCTACGGAACTGCAGTTAGTTTTCAACTTAAAAATCCAGACGTGGTCGTCAGCGCTCCATTTGTCGAGGCGCCAGATCAAGTAAACTTTTTTTTATCTCCCTTAAGCAAGGAGGAGCTCAGCAGGATATTTTTGATACCTTCAAACCTAAGCTAAATCTTATAGTTATTCCTCTGAACGAGCGAATTCACATTGCTCGGCTTTATGTTACTTTATGGTTGATCCCTAGTTCGAAGAGTGTTATTTATATTATTAACTTACTGTCTATTTTTTGTAAAGCTTTTCCAACGTAGGACCTGTATTTCGATCAATTCTGTCTTAGCATTCCGGTATTCAAATCGTTAAGCACTGTGACTCAAAAATAGGATTTTTGGGGTTTCACGAAAAGTTGGCGATCCTTCAATTTTTATGCGATATCTTACGTAATCTATACGTGCTTAGGACTGCATATCTTACTATACGAGAAGGTACCAAATGTCCTTGCCAACTCATGGATTATAGAACCTAAAGGAAGTCGGAGACGTTCTAAGTACTTAAACGGCGGAAACTTTTTGCAATACTAGATCAATGACATGGAAGCTACCTCCCGTACTCGGGACTCCATGCCGAGATCGGATGTGCAGTCAGCCAGAGTGATGAGTTCAACTCTTTGCTGAGAGTGTGTCGCTCTGTGCTTAAGCCATCTTCAGAAGACAAGTCGCTCGGTTCGTTCAACGTGCGTTCGTTCAGGCGATCGCAGAGTGCTGGTTCGTCGCGGCAGTGGCTCTGCGATTCTCCGACGCTCAGTCGCCCAGCAAGCCCTCTCGCCCCCGACGACGATCCGCCCATTCGCCGCAGGAGTAAGTAGTCGAAAGTGCTCCTCAGTGAAGCCTTGTCCACTGTTTGAGTGATGTGAAGCCATCACCAGGCAGCGCGACGTCGCGGCAGGTTGGCGATGTCAGAAGGCTCGTGTTTTCAGGCCACAGCACTGGCAGGACTAGCCTTTGGTGCTGCATTGTGGGCTCCACTCAGCGGCGAAAGCGAAGTTTCTCCCAGAAGGCAGAACGTCACCAACAACGCCATCGAGCAGACTACAACTAGGTGAGTTCGCCGTCTACAGCCTTCGCCTCCCTGTCCCTCTGCGGGGGCTCTCCTGAGGGAATGGGGCACTTGCACTTGTCCACAAAAGAAGAACGCTCGGGACGAAGTGCATCACTACTTCTTCCGACAGCATGCGCTCCTCTTTTTCGGCCATCTGAGAGAACCGCCAGTATACGGATTCGTTTCGTTTTTTTTTCAACGGCAACGCAGTTTTTAGTCAAGGTTTGACAATCCCCATGGATGAGTGGGATATTTCAAGGCATCAGCATGAGCAGGCTCAGGCTGCCAACGGTTTTTGAAGTACCTATTTTTCCGAAGTTTGCTATGAGACCTTCTTGAAAAAAAGTGGAAGTCTGATGGTGAGGCAATATTGAAGAGAAAAGTTTCAAAATGAGCCAGTTTGTTAAAAATGTTCTCATTCACTGCTCCAACCTTTTAATGGAGAAGTGGCTCCTTTTTTCCCGGCTTCTCCAATGTTCCTGCTCTTCCTCCTTGCGTAACTTAAACTGCTTGGAAATACGGTTTAGTGCAAATTCAGAATGGAACAAGACTATAACTGAACGACCTCATCCGCGAGCCCATTCTGTAGGGGAGCTCTTCGAATGGAGTTGTTATCAAAGTCAAATACGTCAATCTCTAGTAGCTACATCTCAACCATCCTCTGCCTAAATGATTGGAGGATGCTTGTCGATGGAGTGAGAATCCTGTTGGAGGAAGCAGCACATTTCTCTGAAGCATTTTAGGATTATTGTATTATTAAGCTAAAGGAAAGCGAAACTTTTGAAAAAAGTGATTGGAAGCTATTCTGTCATATTCACCATCATGCTCTCATTACACACCTTCTCCTTACATTTGTATGGCTAGTCCTATGGTTGTAACTAAGCTACAGGAAAACGGAAATCTCGAGAGGAAAAGAAAACTTCGAAGGTGCAAAGTCTTTCATAGATTGTTTCTCGTGTGCACGTATGAGAACATGATATAACGGAGCGTGTTTTCTCAACAATACTGTATTGTTATTTGAGCTAGTGCTAACAGAGTAGTCTTCTCCTATTATAACTGTGGTTAAGACTTAAATTGGAGTGGACACGCATAATTTTCTATTCAAGGAAGAAGGAGAGAAGGAACCTGACTTGAATGGCCACTCAGGTCGTCACTAGAAAGCTTTACCGCCTCTCTTACTCTGCCGCTTCGCTGCGAGCATTGTATGGATTGTGAAATGTCGCACATCCTCCTCTCCCCCCCCCCCCCCCCCTCCCACAGATGGTGATACAGAGTAGGCCTCATACATCACATCACGTATCCTGACCTTCCAGGGGTTGAACAGACGATTTACGAGTCGAGTAGTGTCCGAGACAGGAGTGAGCAGGAAGAAGACAAATAACACAAGGTTGACAAATTTTCCAGACATGGTAAAAGTTAATAGAAATAAATAGTAGGATTCACAAGAAGAGCACTCTCTATGCATAGAAATGGGAAGATTGACCAGCACATCCAGGTGATCGATCAACGCAATACCTGTTGACCATGTTTTCAAATTAGTTGACCATCAACGAGAGCTTCACCAGTGAGACAAGAATGGTTTATTGGGAGCGCAGTAGAACTCTTCGCAACGAAACCTACACTTTTCCATATCTGACAAGAGGTTGGAAAGGAATGTTAGAGGGCGGAAACTGAACTAACAAAGTCAACTGGACTCTACATTAAAAGAGACAACCAGTAATCATAAACACCGTCTTCCCTCTGAAACCGAACTGCCGACCCCTCTTCTGAAAGTCAGTACTGCTTTCCACCCAATCTCCCAGTCGTAGTCGCTGTTCTTGTGAATGAACCATCTAAAGGTGCCCCTGCCGATTCCTTTAGCACGGATAGTAGAATGTTAGAGTGCTATGGTATGAATATAATAGAAGCTCCAAGTCTAATTCACGTTTACTTCTGAGGACGACAATGCTATGCCATGATTCACTTTTTTGTTTTATCAGTTCGCACTGCGGTGCTGCGGTTTTCGCAGGTTTTGAATTTCCCACATGCCCGCAGGAAATTCGAAAACTATGCGATCCTCAGACAGTGCCCTACAGCCCTCACCTAGATGCGGAAGAGTAATGGCGATGAGAAAGTTTCGGCCCTACTTCAGTTCCTAGGTAGGTGCAGCGCCTCTACTTTCCTACTCGAAGAGCATTCGAAGCAGTTATGTCATATCTACAGCGGTGGGGGGGGGGGGGAGGAAGGTTTAGGCGGTACGACGGGCCTTTGTTCTTGGAAAGTTATGAGGGCTGGACTCGTGTGCGACCTGATGCCTTCAGAGTTGTTTACAGCTTATGGTTAGTTAATTGTCGCCAAGCATTCAGTAGAGGATCCTTGCATACGATTCGTAGTTGATTTAGGTGTGGGAGTAGGTGCGCAAAGGTGCTTCAGAGTGAATATAACCTTAGCCGTCGAAGTCTACTTAGGAGTGGACGACTAGAGGCTATTGAAACCTACTAAATACAGTGCAGCCAAAGATAGAATCACAGGAACATTTCTCAACACAAACAACTTTTATGTGCTCAACACAATTTCTGTGTGCTCACTCTAAACTTCTTCGACTATTTTTTGTCTACCAGATCATTCCTTTCAGTTAACTAATCTTTCTTGCCCTTGAACCACCTTTCATCAGCCTGTTACTGCTCTTTTAATTGCTACTTTTCTTTTAATTGCCTTCGCTTTGTTCTTACTAACTTCTACTTTCCTTGGTGTTTTTGTTTTTCCGTTCTTCGTAGGACCAGAGCTCAGCGCTAGATGGGGAGCAGTATGATCCCAATTCCTAAAATTATTCACCGCAAGGAGTATCCGGTGGTTGCTTTAATAGTGCATGCTACTCTAATTTTCCAATACTCTGTTATCCTAATGTGCTGGCTCCACGAGGGTGGTTGGCATACCCGTGTTCCGAAGCTCCAACACAGACCTATATACCTAAAGGTATTAGGTTACCATGGTCAACTGGCACGGATATAGTTCTTCTTAGTAGCCTTCCCTAGTAGCAACCACTAGGACGACAAATTTCTGCCGTTTTCGCTTTCGTCATTTTTGAGGGCTCATTCCATCGCGCTGAATCTGGTCTCGCCTGTTTTCGTAGCTTCATAGTTTTTCGTTTTTTATTATCTGCCGTCTTTTGCTCCCCTATGTTTCCACGCTTTTTGGCACTTTACGGCCCACTCATTGTAGAGTATGAAATAAATAAATAAATAAATAAATAAATAAATAAACATTGCAAGAATTCTATCAATTACAGAAAAGGAGCTGGGAGTCTTCTGCGTCGTCGTTCGACATCCGATCGTCACGTTGTTTTTGGATTCCACAACGAAGGGTTCCGGCTGGTCAACGACGAAACGCCGCAGAATGGTGAGTCGTATCCTTTTGTGCTTGAGAGATATAGTGAGTAGCCCTCTTTCCAGACATGTCGAGGACAATCTCAGGCGCGACGCTTGTTCCTTTTGTTGGATAATGCTGAAGTCCGCACAGAGGCAACCCACATGTACTATGGACTGTATAGCGATTACTGTGGATATCTAGTTGTTACTATCTGCCGTAAGAAGCAGAATTCGGATGCTGCAGACAGTCTTCTTCGATGCGGGTGCTGCCGTTAAGCGACACCTGTCTGTTTTCACTTTCTATGATTCGCCAATACGTATTTCGAGCACGTTCTCGGTCTCTCGAAGTAATAATAAACTTTCTGAAATATTTTGCAGTGCTTGCAAGGCACACGTACTTTCATCCGCAGGCAAGCATAAATAAAAAATGTAGTCGACGGTGTTAGTCGATCTCTTTGTGGGACAGGCATTCTATCCCAGCGCGGTATCGCAGGCGTGGACGCCAGGTGGCAGTCGGAGCCGTCGCGTGCGCTTTCCAAAGTTTTTGGTTCGGATTTCCTGCTCAGGCCAACCAAGCTTCCATTTACTCGGAAGCTGGTACAAAACGTACCTGGCGAGGATAATTCACTGACTTGTTCATTGGCTGGCCACCGAAACTCATTGTTTATGCAAGATATGCGTTCAAATCTCATCTGAGATGTGGAGAGCGCGACGTTTTCCATTTTGAGAAACGACAAGACAGTTGAGATTCTTCGCCGTTCTTTGGATAAACGCGTGAGCGCGTATCTATCTCAATAAGGATAATGGTAGTGCACTTGGAGTATGTAGGGGTCTGTCGCGTGCATTCCTTTCCATGATTCTTGGATTCGGTTTTCCGCCTAGGCCAATCAAGCTTTCCATTACACCGCGGTCACTGAACTGGCGCCAGACTGGCATCTTCTTCTTCTTCTTCTTCTTCTTCTTCTTCTTCTTCAGCGTTGATCCCGCATCGTAGCGGGGTCCGCTGTTCTGGTGTTATGACGCCACCTTTCCCGATCAAGCGCCAGATCAGGGTGAACACCAGTAATCTTCAAGTCCGTATGTAACGTGTCTAACCAGCGCTGCTTCGGACGCCCTCTAGGCCGCTTTCCAATTACGTCTAAGTTGAGGCCTATCTTGCGGACGCTGTCTTCCTTTCCACGCGGAACGTGGCCGTACCATCGTAAGCGAGCTTCGCGCATCTTGTCAGCTATCGGCGCGACACCAAACTTCTGCCAAATAGCATCGTTTCGAATGCGGTCCATGCGCGTGACTCCAGCCGTCCAGCGCAGCATCTTCGTCTCCATGACGCTGAGGCGCGTTTCAACTTCCCTGGTCGTAGGCCAACACTCAGCGCCGTACATCGCTACTGGCCGGACGACGGCTCTATATATTTTCGACTTCAAGCGCTCCGGTATCTTCCTATCACAGAGCACGCCAGTCAACGAGCGCCACTTGGACCAAGCTGCACTCACGAGTGAATTCACTTCAATCATCAGTTTGCCGTCAGACGTGACTGTTGATCCCAGGTACTTAAAGACCGAAGTGCGTGGGAGCTCGATGCCGTTGACCTTGATGGAGCTGGACTCATTAACGTCCGTCGTTAGATACTCGGTCTTCTTCACGTTCAATTTGAGTCCAAACCGCTCCAAGCGATCACACCAAGCTTGCGCCTCTCGCTCAAGTTCACCTTTATCCTCGCTAGCGAGCATCACGTCGTTGGCATAAAGCAACGTCCAAGGGACGGGCTTCTGAAGATCTCGTGTTATGGCATCCATGACGACAACAAAGAGGAGTGGGGAAAGCGCAGAACCCTGGTGTACCCCGACAGAGATGGGAAACTCCATCGTGATTCCAGCTACAGCTTGAACTCGACTCGTTGGACAAGAGTAGAGAATTCGCACCCACTCTATGAGCTCTTCGGAAACTCCATGATGTCGCAAGGCGTACCATATCACTTCACGCGGTACGTGGTCAAAGGCCTTCTCCAAGTCGAGGAAGGCGATACGCACCGACTTCTGTTTCTCGCGATGCTTCTCTATCAGGAGGCGGACGGCGTGTATGGCATCAATGGTGCCACAGCCAGCTACGAAGCCGCACTGATTGCTGGAAAGCTGTACGATGTCACGAACTCGTCCGTCGACAATTCGCTCAAAGATCTTCATGCTGTGCGAAAGCAAACGAATTGGACGGTAGCTGGAGCAGCCTGCAGGACTGCCCTTTTTCTTCCAAATCGGAATCGTCGTGCTTTGGCGCCAACACTCAGGCACCTTCTTCTCCGCCACAACCTGGTTAAAGAACTTCGCCAACCACTCAGCAGGGTACCAAAACCTCGACTTCCACAGTTCTGCTGCCACGTCGTCGGGCCCAGTCGCTTTGCCTGGCCTCATCTTCTTCAAAGCCGCTTCAGTCTCCTCCACGGTGATTTTCTGGACGGGGCCGTGGGTTGGAGCCGTTGAAGGGATGGCTGGATGAGGAAATTCTACTGTAGAGATTTCCTCAAAGCAGTCGCGCCATCGCTTCAATGCCTTCTTGCGGTCCGTAAGAAGATGGCCGTTCTCATCATTGATGCCGAAAAACTTCTCAATATCCTCGGTCTGCCTATGGCGAAACTTTGCAAGTCGGTACAGATACCGCTCACCATCGCGCAACTCGAGCTTCTTGTTGACATCTCCATAATGAGTGGCTTTCGCAACAGCAACGGCCTTCTTTGCGGCTTTCTTCGCTCCTTGGTACTTCCGCCAGTTATCGGCTGTCTTGTCGCTGCGAAGCACGTGATAGAGCGAATTCTTCTCTCGAACTTTTGCTTTCACGTCGTCTGTCCACAGCCATGCCTGCTTTTCGACCTTGCATCGTCCGTGATGCCGAGCTCCAACCTTGCAGCTTCACGTGTCGCGTCGGCAGCCTTCTTCCAAGTTTCGTCGATAGTCGTGACTGTCGGCAACCGTACGCGGGAAATCACAGCTGCTTCCTTCTCTTTCATTCGCCACCACTTGATTCTTGGTGCACCGCATCGCTCGACCTGCTTCAGCCTCGGAGGGGCGATCTCAAAGGTACAGATCAGCGGTGGGGCGACCGTCTCATACGGCACGACCTTCGCTTCTGTGGCGAGACTTCGTTCACGTTCCTTCACAAGGACAAAGTCTATCTGAGTCCTGGTGCTTCCGCTATAGAACGAGATGAGGTGGGAGTCGCGTTTTCGGAAGACGGTGTTCACTATGGTGAGGTTATGCGATTCCGCGTAATCAAGAATGCGCTCACCATCGGCGTTCCGTGATCCGTATCCGAACCCACCATGACAGCTGTACCCGTCTTTCGTAGCACCTACGTGCCCCTTAAGGTCACCAGCGACTATGATGACATCTTTCGACGGTATCACTGCTGCCTTCTCATCAAGCAGGCTCCGAAACTCTTCCTTGGCTTGATCCGAGCAGCCAGTCTGCGGACATACGCTGAGAAGAAGTGATAGAGTCGCTCCTTAGCGGCGACAACGATCTTCATCAATCGATCGTCAAAGCGCTCGACGCTTACAACCGAGTCACGAAATCGTTCGGAGACGATTATTCCGACACCACTGGTGGTCCTGGGACTTCCACATAGAACAGCCTTAAAGCCACGTCCTATGTCCCTTGACTTGCGGCAGGACCACGTCGTCTCCTGCACCGCACAGAAATCAACTCTTCTACGCTCCAGTGCTTCAACCAACTCGCACGAGCGGCCCGTCAACGTACCCACATTCAGCGTTGCCACGCGGGTCCTGCTTACGTTACGGGACTTTCGGACTAGCTCAGTTGCCCCCCGATGCCGTCCTCGCATCAGGGACCCTCGCATACTTTCCACACTCGCCGGGTTCTGCGAGTGCGCGTCTGCTCCCGCGGACGCCGTAGCACTATCTCGAGAAACTTGAACTGTCATACACCATGAGATGTGACATGGGTCTTCGTAGGCCGGCCTGTCACAAGGGCCTGTCGCCTGCAATCGAGTGTCCGTGATCGGCTTAGTTCGCAGAGCGAACAGTTTCCAGTGGCACCACGTGGAGAAACGGCCATCGCCACCGGTGCCAGACTGGCATGGGAAGATAAAACACGGAGACTTGCTCATTAGTTGGCCTCCGCTGGTCACTGCGTTGGCCAAATGCGCATTTAAATCGCCAACGACATCCCGTAGAAATAGAATGCGTAGCGCTCCCGAGAAGGGATTGATTAACGACATCCTTCGCTCTTTGTCCCTATTTCGCACCTTCATGTGAGAGAAATTTAACACCACCGGTCAACTAAACACTGACGATCTCTTGGAGCAGACGTGCTCATGGCGCAATCTCCACGGTATTCCGTAGGAGTAGAAGTCGTTACCCATCCCGCAAGGTTCACAAGGATAAAATCTAAGTCTAAGCTACGACAGTCGTCGGCTCCTCTTCATTCAATCATGAGCAATCGTGCTGAAAATCATATCTTATCTCTGCAAGGTAATGCGAATACAACGTCAAATTTCGCTCCTTCGTGTAACTCGGCAAGCATGTAGACCACCTTTTTTCACCCCTGAAATTAGAAGGAAGTACGATACGGTTCTCAAAACGAAGCTGTAAGAGTAATTATCCACCAACGTCTAAAATGATATAAACCTTTATAGTCCACGAACGGGTAACTAGTGGCAGATGGGATTACAGAACAGTGCGCTCCCTATTGTTTGGGTTTCCTGCAATGTCCTTGATAGGGGTGGGAGAATAGAGAACATTCGTGAACGGTCTGCGGAGCACTGGAGCACTTCATTCCAGCACACCGTGCGACCGTGTCTTTTTGTCACCTTTTTGGGTAGAAGGTGCGGATGAAGAAGCGACAAGGGCATCATGTTCATGTGTGTAGCGCGCTCGTAACGAAGAACGACTGTCACAAATCACTAGTCGAACTGGAGTTCTATGTGTTCGAGTTAAGCCTTCCGTCTCAACCTCCCTCGGGCCCTCGAGGTTGGTGAATTAGTAGCACTCTAGTCTGACACACACGTGATGAGACACTCATTCTTGCATCTGTTCGGCCCCACGAGTCTTAACCATTGGGAATTTACATTGAAGTGGGATCCGCACAACACTTTCAGGGGTTTCTTTAACGTCGACCTTTATCTTCACTATTTGTAAGTGGAAACTGTAAAAACAGGGCTACCGTTCATTTGCTTGATTCATATTATTATTGTGAGCTTTAGTATAGGGAGTGTGACGTGCAAGCCGTTTTCTTTATACTATACGTCCCTGTCTAGGACGTCCCATTCGCCCCCCCCCCCCCCCTGGTCGTACTAACAAAGGGTTGTGTGAGCACTCATTCGGTGAACCAAACGTGAGTTTATCCCTCTATGGAATGGGATTTTCATTGGTGGTTTCTCTAGGGAAAAGGAACAGCTAGAGTTGAAATAGCGTTTGGTGGGACAGATCGTATCTCTATTAGCTGCAACACGATCAAGCCGATGAAGAAGACGGGAGCATCGAAATGTTAAGCCTGTTAATAAAACACCTTCCTTGAAAGGCACAGAGAGAAAATCAGTGACTATAAAAGGATGGAAAACAAAAGCGTTTTTCATAGTCTTGAGGGTCCGAATTGGTTGTAATTAACAACACTCGCGAACTTCGCCCGTGACAGTAACAGCATCGGTACGACCTGAAAATGCATAAAAGGCAAGACATTCTTAATAATCGACCAAACAGTGAAAATACATTGTGCTAAGAACACTGCACGCTGCGAACTACTCGTTGTAGCTGCATTCCATGGTGAAATTTGATGGTGACTCACTCCTTTGGCTTGAGAACTTGGCAAAAAGAAACCATTTTAGTACTAAATGAAGGGTGAGAGTGAAAACTCTTCCTATATGACTCGCTTCAGCAATTTCAGACACTCTTGGAGCGCTTCAGACCATTTCCTTGTTACCCAAATCTCTTATGCATTCTGAGATTTAGCAATCAATTGGCCTTTCTAGCACCTTTATCTAGAAGATCCCCCACCAGATTCCTGGTTTGGATTTCACGCCCATTCCAACCGAATCTTCCATTGATTCGGGCTCAGTGAATTGGTACCAGACCCATCTGAGAATGACAATACATTGGCTCGCTACCGCAATTTATTGCATAAGCCAAATACGCGTTCAAATTGCCTCCATGGCATCCTATTGCAGTAGAATGCGTGGCGCATCTCGCACAGAAATTGACTTACGTCGCCCTTCATCCTTTTTGTCCTTTATAGCTAAAGATTTGAGGTCCATTGTTCACAGTATTCGCGTTTCTAAACTCTCGACGTGATATCATTGCTATCGCTAAACCAGCGTATGCTGACGAATGCTAAAATACCAGTTCTGGAACACTTTTCCACAACCTTCTAAAATTCAAAAACCTTAGAAAGGTGTCTACTCTATATCCTGCTGTATATAAAAGAGTTATGTGTGTGTGTGTGTGTGTGTGCGTGTGCGTGTGTGTGTGTGTGTGTGTGTGTGTGTGTGTGTGTGTGTGTGTGTGTGTGTGTGTGTGTGTGTGTGTGTGTGTGTGTGTGTGTGTGTGTGTGTGTGTGTGTGTGTGTGTGTGTGTGTGTGTGTGTGTCGAGGTCGCTAAACACGGATCTGAAGTTCGTCTTCAACGTATCGATGGCCATCAATCTATATGGATCAAGATCTCGATTTTTTGTGGATCATTCAAGCGGTCTGAAACTTTAGCCATTGTTCTTCCTGCAGAACCATGACATAGATGATAGCTACAATTGATGATGAAAAGTTATTACTACGGTGAAACCGCTGAAGGCAGATAAATAAAGCCTTTATAATAATATGCAATGGCTTTAAACGATACCGTGCCTGCTTAACAGTTCGACTCAAATTTTGTGTTAATTCTTTATAATTGGCTGACTGGATGAACTCCATGTTCCAACTCCATGAACACTGGATGAATCTAGTCAATTTCAAAAACATATCTGCAGCTGGAATAAAGCGTCTTTTTAGTTTCGGATATCTTTCAAATTATAAACAAAGGTAACTTGACATGAATAACCTATCACGAATATTCGTTGCTAAGTCATGAATGGTAATGACAATAAAAATAAGACGAAAGCATAGAATGTTAAGGTACCCTTGCAAAAGTAAAGGCTTGAAGGCAAAACGGCGTTAGTAGATCTCTTTTTTGGAATGAGCCATGCATTCTACGTTTGCGAGATATCGCGGAGCCCGTTAGAATGTCTGTTTGGCTTATTCAATGAGTTGCTATGACCGGCTTATAAACAAGTCCCTATTTTATCCTTCCCATGCATGTTGACCACCAATTCACCGATCCTGCCGAGAAGAGGACCTGGTTACGCCGGGTAGCCCCGAATCTACATAGAACCTCAAACCGAAGTGCTCGCGAGAGCCAGCGGCTCCTCCGAGTGCGCTACCACACTGTCTTTGTGAAAATGCGGAGAGAAGAAAGAGACAAGTGCGAGGCATTACCCTACTTAGCATTCAGATCCTCTCCTGCTTTTCTTGCAGCGACATCGCTGCTTATCAGAAGTGGATTTAAAACACGCGCCGAGGCACGACACCTCTCTCGCTCCATGAAGCGGCTGAGCTGTTCGTGTATCATGAGCCGGCCATCATTCAACTGCTCCCGAAAGGAGTTGCCCCTAATCCTCCATCCGCTCCCTTATTGATCCCCTCGCACCGCATTTGTTCCTAGTTCTTCTTCCCATAATGGCCTTGCTATGTGGCTGCCTAGCTGCTACTGTACTTCTTCCCGCTGTCCTATCGAGTTTCGACGAATATCGACTTTTGCAGTACCTGAAAGAGGTAACCTTTCTTCTTCAGACGGAATTTTTTCTATGTTTTTTGTCTTACTTGTCGGAGATGTTTTCATCTGCGTCAGCAGAATTGAATAATGTTGCACGGCAACGCTCCTGAATGGTTCAAACATTGTAAGATGGTGCCTTATCCTGACACAATACCGCCGGCGTCGCGCGGTCAAAAAGACGGTTTGCAACGGAAAGATCCGTCACAAACAGTCGCATGCTCATAATTCCTTTAAGTTTACGTTGTTTGAGACGCTGTTGGCATCGTTCGATTCGTCTCCTCGAGATCTACACAAACATATATAATGCTTTACAAGACCACCGCGTTTTCGCCGTGGGTGGCCTAAAAAATAACTGCAACAGGCTTTTACGCTTAGATCGCCTTATTTTCAAGGACATGCATGTGACGTGCAGTGTTTTCGGAGAATCTCAAGCATGTCATTGCACTGTCATGTCTGGAATGCCCCGAGCGTGCGCCGTGCACAATGTATATAGGATCGAACCTATCAATCGAGTGGGACAAAGCATGTTCATTCCAATTCTACCTTCCCTTACTGGAAAATGTAAAACCTTCAAGACTATTTCGAACCGTTTAGAAAATTTTATCAAAAATTTCCTGCCGCCCTAGCCGGGAATTGCTCCAGTCTGTTTCGGCGAGACTTAGGTGCATTCCCATCGAGTTCGGGGGCGCTCCATGTTCTCGATGGGAAAGTGTCATAAATCGATTTTTTCTTTTAAATTGGTCGAAAGTGACACCATTCCGTAGAGCTTTTCGTGATGAACAAAATGAGGTTATTGGGAGTGTCGAGAACCCAAACATAGGTGGCTAAGAGGGCAGAAAACTTCAACCGCTAAGTCCGCCGCCCTAAAATGGTAGTTGGGGCTAAGGCAGTTTAGGCAGCTAGGGAGTTGCTAGCATATCGACTTTAAGCACCTTAGATGTTCTGCTCACCTACGCATTTGCATATGCATTTTGGCTTGCCGTGTCTTCGCGCAGTGGTCGACCGAAATCGGAAAAAATTGGGTCGCCTCACCTACATTTTCGCAGCACTGTAATTTGGTCCATTCATGAGGTACACCGTTGTGCTTTAGAGCACCCTAAAAACCTTGTGCTCCCTACAAAAAACCTCGAGTTGCAGCTGGAAAGATTCGAACTTGATAGAGATATTGCGCTACGAAGTCGTCCGCTCGTGCATTTGCGAGCGGTCGCGCCGCTCGATTGAAAGGTTCTATTCCATATGAATTGTCTACAGCGTACTCTAAAGCTTTCCCGGAACAGAGTTCAGCAATGCCTGAGTAGGGCGGCTGGAAATTTCTGATAAAACTCCCCAAACGCTCACTCTACAAGTGTGGCGTACACTCAACTGATAGGTTCGATTCTAAATATATGCCTTGTTCACGGCGTACTCTAAAATCTCGCCGAAGCAGAGTGCAGCAATTCCTGAGTAGTGCGGGCGGAAATTTCTGGTCTAATTTAATTTCAAAAAATTTCTGTTTCTGTCGTGTATGCATTGTGCATGGCGCACTCTCCCTTCTCGCTTCATAAAACCTCTTCTTTTGTGTAGGCTGTTGTCAGTGCATGCACTAAAGCACCTAAAGAGGGTAGACTTTGCTGTTTAGCACGATATTTGAACCGCTTCCGCTCACTCGACTGATAGGTTCGATCCTATATGCATTGTGTACGGCGCACTCCAAAGGCTCGTCGGACTGACTGGAGCAAATCCTAAGTAGGATGGCCGGAAATTTCTTATAAAATTCTCCTAATGGTGGAAGGTAGCCTTGAAGGCTTACATTTTCCATGAAGCGAAGGTATTATAGAAACCCAGTGGGCATGCTCTCGCCCCATCGCTTGATAGGTTCGATCCTACATATATGCATTGTGCACGGCGCGCTCTCAGAGCATTCCAGGCATGACAGAGCACTGCACGCCATGCTTGAGATACTCCGAAAACACTGTACGTCACATGCACGTCCTGGAAAATAAGGTGCTCTAATCGCAAAAGCCTGCTGCAGTTATTTTTTAGGCCACCCAAGGCGAAAAGGCGGTAGTCTGGTAAAGTTTTATATATGTTTGTGTAGAACTCGAGCAGGTCCAACAGTTTCTCAAACAACTTAAGATTAAATGAGTTATGAGCATGCGACGGTTTGTAACGGATTTCTCCATCGTGCGACTCACCCAGTATTGTAAATAGGTATGCTATCCAACACTGCGGCCCTGTTTAGGAACTGCGTTGTCCACTGTGCTCCATAGTCTTCCAGCATCTTCCATGCCTTTATTGGCATTCATCAAAACGAGCCACCTTTCCGACCTTTGTCTTCCATACCGTTTGGCAAAACTTTCCTTGTGTCTATCCCTTAGATGGGATGGGCCTTTTGTTAGCTGTTCTTCCTAGTCTTCTTAGAGAAGGAGTTTATCGTTTAGGAGTCCCTTGAAGTGCTCATTCTTCTAATCTTTGGCGACTTTTGTAGCAACTCCAGCTAAGGGTGACGGTGGACCATCTCGACCTCCACCGTTAAGGCTCTGACGAAGGCGACATCGCCAAAACGTTAACCAGAATAAAGGTCGATACCAATCCTGGTTAACAGCTGCAGTCAACTTCATCACATCAGTGGTAATGATGCCAAGGTTTATAAAAAATCGGACGTGGTCAAGACTTTTGAGCATTCTAAAAACCTTTACAATCTTGACCTTTCGTTGTCGAGGCTCTATGGCGTCATTTGGCCAGCTGGACGGCGAACTTCTCCTTGTGGCTCGCTTCTTGGCAGCATTTCCATCTTTGCGTTTTTGAATTCATTACGGCAGCTTCTGTCATACTCTTCAAGTTTCTGTAGGATATGAGGTGCCCAGGAGTTCCTGCATTCTGTTACAACTTGTAGGCTTCGCTTTTCTTCTACACAACCATCTGCTTTTCTTCTTCCTTCCAGAGCAGTGCCATCGTCCTCCCTCTACTTCTTTCTTTTGTAACACCGGGAGCCCATCCCAAGATTGATTGGATCAGCCTCCTCCAGGACACATTCCCGGGTCCAGCTGTATCAGGGAGGCCCGAATCGAGGCTGCACTGCATAGCTCGTTGGCTCTCTTCCTCACAGTCTCCGTCAGCTGCTAAGAGCCTGTGTTGTGTTGCCACATCTTTTGCCGGAGATCATTCTCATCCCGAGCGGTTATATGGGCACGTCTCCTTATCAGGCTGTATTCGATTTCAGTCATTCTTCCTTCGCTAGCACAGGTCATCTTCGGGTTTCCTTCTTTGCGAAGAGATACTACAGACAGCCAGGTCGTGGACGATGAGTTAAGCTCCTACAGTACTTCTGTGCCACTAAGTTCTTAGGTGGAACTTTTATTGGCCTGACGTTTCGACCGTCTCGTCCTCTTCAGAGGAATAAAAACGGTTCCAGGCGTTGGCAGTAAAAACGGTACTGCTTTTTATAAACGCTCTGACCTTTTTGACATTTCCTCATGTCTAATCTCTAAGGAGACCTCAGCTCATCACCTTCAGAATTACGACCACTTCGAACGACCCGTGGAGAACAGCTCGTCTGCGCTTGATGTGAAAGTCCGCTTCTTGCTCAACCAGATTCTCGACGTGGTATAACCTGGTATTTTCGTAGTTTGTGATTTTTCTATGGGAGCGTTGAAGTCGTTGAGGACAACATTCACACAGCCACTCTAGCAGCGTTTTTTTTCAGGACGAGAAGAACCAAGTGATGTCCATTCTTGCATATATCGACTTTGTAAGAATTTCAATTTCTGTCCGTGGAGGAAGCAGTTAGATTAAATCGGGATGCTTGACAGCACTGGAACGACTACAAGCTGCGATGGGATCCAAAAATGTTCGGCGGCATCAGGGACGTGCGATTCGCAGGAGAGCAGGATGCACCGTTCAAGCTCTGGAGACCGGACGTGTTGCTGTTTAACAGGTGAACGCAAACGCTTTCTAGATACCAGACACTTCTTTGGCTCCTGTACAGTGAGCACACAGTTTCAACCACTCCATCACTGCACAGCTTCTTACGTTTTCTGACTTCTCGTCCAGCTGTTCTAGCAACAATTGGGTTGTGGGGACAACGAGGTGCACAGGACAGTGAAATATACGGTACTGTGCACAGTTACTTTATTTTTGGTCATTTCCAATAAGCAGCTTTGTTCAAAATGAAAACATATAGATGGCTACGAACTCCTTTTAAAGGCAATTCATGTCTCTCAATGTCCATCTCCTTATTGAGGTGAAATCTAATTTACAGGATCAAGTTTTCTTTCCTCCGTTTGATGCGGATCTAGAACGAGCTAGAAGCCTCATTTTGTTTTGTCAAACTTGAGCAGCGCTTCAGAGCCCCGAGTTCTAACATGGTGCACTCTTGTAATTTACTTTAGCCTGAGGCTCAGCGCATATTTATTTATTTACTTTGTTCGTATAGAGCCACGCAGGTAGGCAAGTTAAGTACAGTAAACAAATATCATTTAAAATAACAATGAAGAAAGCAATTTGAAGTAATCAAACGGAAGAAACTAACTAACGTTCTGGAGATACCTATCCATGAGTCTCTTATACTGCCTCGAAGAGCTAGGTAGAGCGTTTTTCTCTGAGAGCTTAAAACCTCGGATCCTGCTCGATTAGTAAGGAATCTATTGGCCACCTCGTGTTAGAAGAAAAAACGGAATAGAACCCCTAGACTGAAACACCTATCATACCAGTTACCACCCTGTAAACAAGATCGATGATGAACAAGATGACAAGATCATAGATTCTCCTACGGCGCACAAGTTTATGCAGATTATAGACTTCATTTGCTATATTAGCAGAAGAAATCCGTGCAATCGTATCCATGCACCCTTGCCCACAGTTTTCTTGTGAAGCTGTCTTGAACGGCTTCTAGCCTAGCAATTTCTCTTCTACGCATAGGGCTATGTAAATACAGTGGCGCCGTACTCTAGTACAGTTTGCTCCCAAAGATTGGAAAAGGCCGTACACAATGCGCTCAGACTTTTTGCTCAGTGGTCAATGAAAGAAAGTTTTATGCCTAAAATGATTCCTAAATCATGTAACGTAGCTGCGCTACCAAACTCTGATCGATCAAGAAACTAAGCCTTCCTAGTGCTCTGCTGCCCTAGGTGGTGCAGTTTCGACTCTTGAGTTGACAAAAGGAGATTCCATCTTGTTGACCAGTCCGCTTCAGTATGCTTCACAGGGAGTCCATATCGATGTCTCCGAAACGGGCAGTGTTGTTGTTTCACTCTGACCAGTGAGAACATCATTCTCTAAAGACAGCTACTAACCGAGGTTAAAACAATTTTCAAGCAGGTGATGCATAAAAGCAGAATTCGCCCAGGCATTGTCTTACTCTAGTACTCATATGGATCTACACGCAGAAAAGACTTGAGTTGCTGGCTGTGTGGGAGCTATCCCATTCTGGAGAGCAGTAGTTGGTACATGTACAGAAAGTTTCAGTGTCTCCGAGGCGTTCGACTCCACTTACTCATCTCGTTTCATAGTTAACTACGACGGAGAAGTGCAGCAGAACCCTCCAGGAATATTCAGATTCATATGCAAGGTACTCTCCTTTTTACCTATAGGTTTTCGTTCCCGATAAAACCGCTTCAGCAGTGTTGATGTTGTGGTGTGAGCAAACACGCCAGTAGCCTTCACTCCCTCTGCATTAAGAGCTTTCAAAGTACAAAAGCGAAGCCACTAATGCGAACAGATCAAGTCTATGCACTGTGCATGCGAAACAACGGCACAACCGCAGCTTTTAGTAGAATCGAACGTTTTTGTGCTTATTCCATGTGCGAACATTCCGTAGTAACTCTATAATAAAATCTAACATTAGAAGTCTCTACACGAAATATTCGATAGCACGATATATTTGATAGCATGGCTTTCTTTCGAACACATACACTCCTGTAACTCACTGGGTTTTAGCGACATTTCTATCCAATCTACATGCTCCTTAACTATCGGACTCCATAACAGAAAGCTTGAGAAAGTGAAGACCCTGAGCTATTACGGACGCACTTTCGGGAGACGCCTAGGGAACTCTGTCTGACAAATTTGAAGAAGAGTGAAATTTGTCAATTACCGACAAAAAAGTGCACGAGCTCGGGGTTTTTTCCTGTTTGCCAGCACAGCTACGCAGAAAGGGATTTGCCTACCCTACTGGTTTACACTAATCATTTGTAGTAGGGACATTCAATGGTGGAAGACGGCAAAGAAGTCGAAACCTTAGGTATAATACCCTCCCGCTCCTCCTCCAGATCAGACTTTCACCAACAAGTATTTCCAGCCACTAAGCTCGTTACAACAGCAGCAACAATCGCAAGGTGTGCTTTTTCCTCGTTGAACCATCTCTTGTAGTTTCTAGTATAGAAAGATCACAATTTGGAGCGTAAATAATCGAAACTGCAGGAAAATGATAAAATCGTCTAGCAAATAATGAATGTCGTGATAGGGAGCCGGATTTGACCACTGAGTGGGCAATTTAATAAGTTTCAGTTGAATTTCTGTAACACATCGCTGCCTGCAGTAGTTGTCATTCTTATTTTGCGTAACAGGTGAGCTTCGCTTCCTTGAATTTATCCGAAGCCTTTAGCTATTACTCTACAACGTAAGCCCTCCTGGGAAATACGAGTGTGGCGGTGGTGTGGCGCGAGAGTAAAAACGAATTGTAAATTAAATAAGTAAATTTGAAGTTACCCTCTCCCAACTAGGGTGGATCCTAACAGTCTCCTGATCGTAGATACACCTCTGTGACAGAAGTGAACGAAAACGCTTCTTTTTTTACGAAAAAGGCTATCTGTTTGGGTGTAGCAGTAGTTTGAACGAGAAATGGTGGTACTCTGCCGTAAACATGGGAGTAGCAGCTGAGAAATAATGCTAAACAGTGAGTAGCACGTATGGTTCGCCTCAGGTTGTGTTGATGAGTCGTAGCTTTAAACGATCGCGGAGGAATTGTCTGCGGTGGTTGCGAAAGATTGAAGCGATTTATGCAGAATGGTCATACAGACAGCCTTGCCCACTATACCATTTCAGTAGCACTCACCCTCAGGGATGGGCGGAGTTTCTGTTTGCTGTTTTTTGTTTTAATGTTATCTGGCGTTTGCGAATTTTTTGTTTCCCGATTTCTTTTTCATGGCAAGTACAACTTTCTGTTTGTTGCTCTTTTCAGGTCGACGTCACCTACTATCCATTCGATACACAGACGTGCTTCCTCAAGTTGGGGAGCTGGACGTACAGCGGGAAGTACATAAATCTCGACTTTATGCTCACTCGCATGATAGGTAGGCCACGGATGATCACGGTTGAAATAAAAGGAGCAAGAAAAATGAAAAGCTGCTCCAACGGCTAAACTTCGAATGACAATGAACCCCCGAATCAATGTACACCGCCTGGAATGGATCTATATAGTGGATATCTACATTTACTTTCTTCTACTGTCCCCGATTTTCTAGCTTCTAGTAGGGCTTTTGCTGTTGATGTTGTTGTAGCGTCAGTAGTGCTGTTCTACATTGTGTTCTTCTTTGAGGAGTGATTAACAGAGTATTCGAACCTTTTCTTTTTAAATATTTGACCTCTGCAATATTGACCTGTAGTAACCCTATAAAGTATGACTTACAGGATACTTAATACTCAGTTAAACGTCTTCGATAACATAGAAAAAGTCTGACCGGAATTAGTATAGCAGTGCCTCGATCATTTCCTTCACCTTCACTGCGTTCGCTTACAATTGAAATATCTCCTTTTGAAAGGCGGCTTAATGTTAGCGTCTAGAGCTTCGGAAGATTAGATTGAGACCCTGCAGCTAGAAAATCGAAGGAAAAGAAGGGCAGCCCGACAGAGTGCTCTCCGTTGGGTCCTTAAACAATTAGTTTCTTCCTTCTGCGCCGCTGCAGTTTTGCAATCTGAAATGAGTGCAGCCAAAAACGTTCCCAACGGCCCGCATGTGGCTGTGCTTCGCAGTGGGTCATTTCATGAAGGCGCATAAGCTTTCCGCAAGGCTTTCCCCTACCTTCGTTAGTGGGATTTCCCTATTGGTCGACTTAAGTAAAAATGATGCTTTTCCGAAGTATTTCAGTGCTCTGCGAATTTATACCAATCCGTTATACCAAGAAGAAAATGAATTTTTTCGAATAGTCGTGTCACTGTCCTCAGAAATCAAGCCCTACTAACAATTTTTCAATATACAATCTTCTCACTTTAAGTGCAGGGTATTTACAACGACATGAGCGTTCAAAGATTCTGTACAAGAGAATGCGAGGATGTTGATCAGCGCCTAATCCCAATTAAATGAGAAGGGTTTTAAAATGACCCAGCACTTTAGACCCATGCCATTCTAAAGGTCTTCGAATACATTTGACTGTGTGAAATTCATAAGTGTTACGATCAAGGAAGGCAGAAGCTCCAGGAGGCCAAAGTTCTAGACTAAGGCATAAACCTTCATATAGCCCACGAGATGTTGTATTCACATGCACGAATAGCCCACTGGAAGAGACTATCGACTTGTATGTCAAAGGCAGAAGGTTTGGGTGCTCGCTATGGTCTAGTTTTTGCAATTTTCTAGTGCTTGCCTGGCAGAGTGATGTGTGTTTGTGCTTGATTTTTCCGGGCCATTACCCTACAAAATAGTGATGTACATAGGCTTTCCATTGCTGGAAACGAAACTTCTGCTGCTTTTTAAAGTTACCTAATATGCGCATATAACACTCTTAGCATTTTTCAAAAACTTTAGAAAAGCTTGGAGAACATGAGAAAAAACTTCTGATCACCTCAGTCGAACTGCCGTTTCCCTAGATGGGAGACTTTCACTGCTTATCAAAGACCAGAAAATGTCCTAGAAGTCTGTTGGCATGCTACATGGGTGAGTGGAGCCTTCGTAGCCTGGGTGTTCCTCTTCTTACGACGGAACGTAATTTTATTTGGAGTGATTTGCGAAGGAGCGGAGTGCAGGCTCTTCCCGTGAGATCACCGTGTTCACTTCCCACACTCATTCAAAATGTTTACGGCTATTGAAAAATGTCCACACTTGCAAATCACAAAAGACTTTGAACAAATAAATAGTGGGAAAGTCTCTCCAAGTGATGAAAAGTGACTACCGCGACATGAAAGGGTAAGACTGACTTTAAAACTGAACACACCGTGCCTGGTTAACATTGGAAATTGGAAAACCTGCGCATGAGGATGCGAATACTCTACTGTTGGTTCACTTCAAGGATTGCCACAGATCTATCCTTGTCGGAGAGGAGCACGACAAGAAGTTGAAACAAACACTAAGGATATCGGAAATTGCATAGAAAAGTCTCCTCGTAAACTACCTCAACGAACAGTCTTTTTAAATTACTGTACTTTCAATGAAGTATGTACTAACCCCCCCCCCCCCCCCCGCCACTAGGATAGACCCTTTGCCACCCCAAACCTTCCTGCTTTCGTCCTGCACCAGTTCACACTATCAGTGAACCTCTTCGAATTCTAAACTCCCTTAAGGCCTGCCTGCCTTGCCCATTGCCGCCGTAATTTGCAGGCAGTTATTATTATCCAAAGACGAGGATAGCTCTCAGATAAAAGTTATGAGTTAAGCTGATACTTTTCCCAAGCTAGACAGCTTTGTAAGTGATTATGCTTAATGCTCATCTGCATGTTCCATAGCCAGAAAAAAACTGACATTGAAAGGTCTACAGAACTTTAATTAACTTTAATTATGACATTGAAAAAGTGGAGCACAGCTTGTTCGTTCATCCCCCGTAGAACGCGAGGCGGGATCTCTGTTCGCATAACAATTTCAAACAAGGAACCGCAGAAGGTGGAGCTAGTCCAGAAGAAGTGACCGCAGTGGAGAAAGGATTAAATTCGATTTTGAAGGAGTAAAGGGAGTGCCGGTGATGGCAGCTTCTCGTCCGTACGGCGAAAATCCGGATAGCTACTCAGTGAACGAGTCGATCGACCTTCAAGTGTACCTGCAGAATGGCGAGTGGGACCTAATGAGTTCGTTTTCCATCGCTTGCCCACTGCTCATTTATGAGAGTTTGTTGCTTGACCGCTCCAGATACTCCCGGGACGCGAGTGGTGACGGTATTCGGCGAAGAGTCCTACCATGAGCTCTACTACTACATTCACATCCGCAGAAGAACGCTGGCCTACGGCATCAACCTGATCATCCCGTCGCTGGTGATCTCGATGATGACCGTGTTGGGGTTCACTCTACCGCCTGACGCCTGTGAGAAGGTCACCCTTGGTTAGTTTCACCTTCACCTTATCGCTTTATTTGTTTAGCTTGGAAACCTCGATCTAATTTTTACAAGTGTAGTGAAGGCAAAAAATGGTGTATGCGGCTTTGAAGGGGGCAACAGAAATTGTAAGAAAGCTCCATGCTCATCAATTGTCCGATTTTGAATGAAGTGTTGTATGGAGGCGAGTTTAGTGTGAGTGCACGACTAGGAGGTTCCTTGAATCATTCAACCTTGCTATTTAATTCGTTTGGAAATCGGCAAGTTAGGTAGCAGCAAATTATTCGCTCTTGCCTTACTTGTCGCTTTGCCAATGGATTTCATAAAACAATAAGGGATGAAGAACCGAGGACGGAACTAATGAATTCCTTTCTGGGATAAATGATAAAGGATAAAGGGCGGCGTTATTCTGTCCTCCTTTTGGATGCGCCACGGACTCCTCTTTTGCGAGATGTCGTGGAGGCAATTCGAATGCGTATTTAGCCTAAACAGTGAATACGGTGGCCAGCCGATGAGCACATCAGTGCTTTATCCTTCCCAGACAATCTTGGTACTAATTCCCCGCAGGGATGGAAATTTTGGTGGGCCTGGGCGAGAAATCCGAATTAAGGACCTGTTTACGAATGCAACAGCCGGCACCTCCTCCGACTGCGCTCCCCTTGTGGGACACGTCACACATTCTACCCACAAGGGATGTCCTGGAGGCAGTTTGACTGCGGATTGTGCCTATTCCTGCCAGGGTCAGGAGATAAATAAGCTGTTGTTTTATTCTTCTTTCAGAAAAGTCTATCACGAATTCACCGTCTATGGGGAAGCGGGAAAGCTCGCTGGCTTATTCGGGACCCAACTCTAAATAGTGGTTGAAGGTGCATGAGGGATTCGATGGCTACTTCGACCGCCCTACCCACGCATTGCCTAACAATGATACAGTCAATAATGTGTCAAGTAGATCCCAAAGGTAGCCTTCGGTTTCTTAAATCTTCATGTGCTTCTTCGTGCCGCCTTCCATTTACAATTAGTTTCCAGTTCTGCGGAAACACCAGCATAGCGCAGGGAAAGAGGTGGGAACCATTTCACTGCTTGTACAGTCACCTTTCTAACTTTGGTAACATGTCATTTACTCTACCATACGCCTTGCGGCTTCTTCAGGATTTTCCGCTTAACTCGAGGACGTGGACATTATTGCTACGGAAGAATCTGAGCTGACAACGTTCAACTTACTGTAATTAGCCTCAGAAACCGATCATTTCCACCATTTTTTTATGCAACCAAATATCCTAGCTACATTCCCTGCTATTGAACAACTTCACGAATTTTGGAACGTATAGTTGCTTTTCCTTCCTTCAGTGGTTGAAGCGTTAACTCACTCTTTCACTTCATTCTTCATAGGCCACTGCGAAGCTATCCAAATTTGCTAATATTTATTCAATTTTAATCAACCAAACTTTCATTAATTAGCAATTCACGATGACATGCTGACCTTCACACATAAGACCAGGGTTAATGCGTATCCGCTATCGTTAAACACTGAAGAAGTAACAAATAAAGTCGAAATAATGAGTCCTTCTTTTGAGAGTATGGTAGCGCAGTCAGAGGAATCGCCGCCTGTCACACACACACACCAAGCCGAGGTCCTTGGTTCGTTCCTGTCCAAGTCAACCAAACCTTAAGTCTGCCGAGGTTGTTGAATTGATGCAAGATTTGTCTGGAAAGGTTAAAACGGAGAGTCGTTCATCGTTCCACAACTCACTGTACAGAGATTCAAATTGCTACGACATTCCAGAAGGCGTCCCAAAGAGCGGAAAGTTTGGAGCATTCCAAAAAGGGGTTAATTATCTCCTGCTTCTATTCTTTGACAGATGTGGTAATTCTTATTCATTGCGAGAGTTTCATCCGCTCATCTCTAAACTGGATCAGTAAAGACGTAGAAATGCGAGGAAATATTAAGGGCACGCATAAGGAGAATAGCATAGCACAATATGTAGAAGAATCGGCATACTAAGTTGTCACAAAGAATGCTGAGTTTTCGAATTAATGATTTTTCATGTGTCATTTTAATCGAGTTGCTAGGAGCGTTGAAATTGCTGTTTTGTGATCTGCACAATCTTGAGTCAGATTTGTGGAAGTTTTTGCATGCTCTCAATCTCTACTGCGGAGGGTTTACAGAAGCGATACAATAAGCGAGTTGAAGTGATATGAGCGCTTCAATATTAGAATGAACATTTTTGTGTACGAGTCTTGCGGACACAACTGAAGCACATTCGGGTGCCTTGAAAAATTCAACGCTCCGAGATACTCCTATCTTTACGGCACCATTCCAGAGACGACGGTGCTGTTATCCGTCATCTTCTTCCTCCAAATGGTGTCGAATATGAGTCCACCGCAGTCCAAATCGGTCCCAATCCTCGGTGAGACAACTTCTGCTTATGAGCTCTACGAATAAAGCTCCACCTTTCCAGCCGCTTTCTTCTCGTGCTGTTTGATGGTGGTGGCGTGTTCCTGTGTGTTCACAGTACTGTCAGTTTGCCTTCATCAGAGAAAAGCCGAAACGCACGAAATGAGTCCAATGGCGAGTTGTGCTCATAATTGAAGGTGTTAGCGAAGAGAGAACGTAAATTCCGCAAACGGGTCCTTTTAGAGGTTTCCTAGAGTTTTTTGGGTGAAGTGGAGAGGGTAATAGACATCACTAACGATATACACATAAGTAAGCCATCCTACTCGGATGAATAAGATCTAAGGACCTCCAATACAAATGTTTTTCATCTTCGCAAATGTTCTTTAACACTTCGGACTCACCGTCAATTTAAGTCTCTCACTCATTTAGATGAGGAAAGTGTTCGTCGAATGGTTGCCGTATATTCTGATGATGCGAACTCCCGATCATCCGAGGGCCCCCAAACCAAAGGCAAGTGGGTTTTTGTCAAAGCAGAGAAGTTCTCTGTATCCTCGAAAACTCAATTACAGGTCATCGACAAAAGCATTCTGCCCATTCATCGGCTTAGCACTTTGCCTGTTCTAAATTTACCTCGACATTCCACCATGAACGAGGCGATAAAAAGGTGTTCGTCTACAACAAAGCTGAGAGGTGAGCTTCACTGACGGCGGAGCAAAGAGGGACATCTCTTCTATAACCTTGACGTTTTCCGACACGAAGAGATCTCAGATTGTATTTTACAGATGATCAGCAACGATATCTCAAGTACTTCGACCAGTTCTGCGACGAGTTGGAAGTAATCAGTTCAAACCTGGACAAGATGACCTCGACGATCAAGGACATGTACACCCATGAGAAGGTAACATGCACAAAATCGCAGCGACGAGTAAATCGAGTTGCCTGAGCGGACGCCAGCAGCGTATCCATTCGCCCCTATCGCATGCCAGAGTGCTCCAATGGATCCTCCTCGCTCGAGGGACACGAACAGCGTCATATCGGTCGTTCAGGGCTTTCGCGAAGAAGTCCGACCAACGCGTTGGTGGCGTTCTGGTGTTTTCTTGACATCTCGCGTAGTCCAGTTGGTGACGTCTTCTCACTTCAGACAATCCTGATAGTCTGTCTTATTTTTACCATCATGTCTACCTTTGTTTCCTTTGGCTCGGCACGCATCGTCGTTGCTTCTTTGGCAGAATTCGCGGAATCTGTTGTGAATTCGATGCCGATTACAAAGCGGAGATTGGAGAGCGGTCATCATTCCACCCTCTTATCCCATTCCAGCACCCTTATTATCCATTAAAGCGCCCCGGTGAACTGTTTTCACGAAGCAGGGCCGCCGCTATAAAGTCACTTGAGTGCCTTTAAATGAGGCACACAAGCCATCCAGAACTTCAGGTAGCATTTCGGTCGTGGTTTTCGTATCTATCTCGTAGTTTCAAGCTTCAAGAAGGGAGCACTCTGCGCACACATTCTGCTGTGCGTCTGGAGCTTCGACGTCTTCTTCACTGTTAGCGTTAGTTGTTCAAGTTCGTGACGAGTATAACAGCGTAGAGCAATGATGAAGTGGTGAATGGTGAAAACCACTACTTCGCCTGGACGTTGCCTTACACAACATGCATTCATTCCCTTGTATCTACTGGTTGACCCATATGAAGTGTGACGGGTTGTTGAAAACTCATTCAAATCTTCAAGCTCATCAAAAGTCTTCATGCAAATGTTGAAGGATGCAGCGATTCCTGTGCACAAGAAAAACGCTGAAGACATTGACTGGACCACTCGACATGCTAGGGAACCAGCCCACTGTATTAGAAGACGTGGAGGTGGTGTGAGACGAATCTTCCGGGTTTCTGGAGCAAGGATGGTTGTTCTTCAAGCTTGTCAGATCCCAATTTTTCTATTTTGCTATCCACGCTATCTTGATACAAAACGCCTATCCTTTTAAACACAACTCACTGTATTCGATGGAAAGGACCCTGTTGAAAGCGTGGGACGTTGAAATGGTCGCGCGCATTATCAAGAATTTTTAGAGATGTTGCATGCCAGTATTAAAGCTAAGAGCAGGCACTTTAATTGTAATGTGTGGCATTGTGTGTTTGCGTGGCATGTAATAGCATTTCAAATGTTGTGTAAAATCTTTTTGTCGACAAACTGAACAGTTCTTACATGAATTGATCCCTGTAAAGCTAGTTTTTGCGCAGTACCTCATGGGGATCCCCTATATGTTTTTATTTTTTTGTGTGGACCCTTATATATTTTTGGTTCGCTGCCAGCCTAGTCCAACTGCCTGAAGCACATCAACCTTCTTCTTTTGTATTCGCTGCTCTCAAGGTACTGGTTCCTGCAAATACGGCTAACGAAGCCCGTGGTTAATAGCTGCTTCTATAGCAATATCATAGCACTTCGTAAATCGTAGAAGATATAAAACGTTTTAAACATTATGATCACATTAGAATACATTCGTCGCCATGAAAAATAGAAAGACATCTATGAGATTTGGGGCTTGGGACAAATTGCGACAATAATTTGTGCAGTTGTTCTTTTTAGATCGCATCGGAGTGGAGGTTCGCAGCAATGGCCGTGGATCGCCTGTGTCTTTACCTCTTCTCGATATTCATTGCCGTTTCCACCTGCGGCATCATCATGCCGCACATCATCATGTGAGTAGCTCAGCTGGTCCGTATATTCCCGTCTTCACAGCACAGACTGCATATTGCAGGGGACTGAGAGACCAAGCATGAGAGCTGGCAGGAAGGACGCCGAAATAGAAGATGCTCCCCATATACGGAATAAATTGTTGTACATCTATTTCCTCCTTTCGATGGAAGAAGAACACGTTTTTTCGAGCACACAGCACTTCTGCTATGACAACGCTCGCCAATCCTGGTTGAAGGAAATGAGTTCATCTATTCGGCTGCAATTAATCAGAACACTCCCCCAAGCAGCTGCAGGCAAGCCTAAACAAGCGTTCTTCGGAGCGAGTCCCTCCATGTTACAATACCGCTCGCGCCGCACGCGGTCAAAAGTGGGCGAAAAAACGCCAACATAGCGTCGCAAAGCGTCGCACGCTCATAACTCCTTCAGTTTTAGGTTTCTTGAATAAATCTTGGTACCATTCGATTTGCCTCTTCGAGATGTACATAAGCGTGTGTAAAACTTTACCGGAACACCCGCATTTTCGCCGTGGGTGGTCCAAAATTGGCTGGACGGGCGATTAGAGCAGCTTATTTCCCAGGATATGCGTGCTTTCGGAGTATCTCAAAGATGGCGTACGTCGCCAGTGCTCCGTCATGCCAAGAATGCCCCGAGAGTGCGCCGTGCACAATGCACGCAGAACCTAACCTATCAATCGAGTGGGCGAGCGCATGTCCCCTGCGCTTCTACCTTCTCTCACTGGGAACTGCGACGTTTTCAAGACTATTTCGAGCCGTTTGGAGAATGTTATCAGAAATCACCCACCACCCCGCTCAGGATTAGCTCCAATCTGTCCCAGCGAAACTTTGATGTGCGCCGTGAAAAATGCATAGAGAATCGAACCTTTCAATTGAAGGGGGAGACAGCTTTAGACTGATCGTTTGGGCAGTTTTATCAGAGATTTCTTGCCGCCCTACTCAGGAATTGCTCCAAGGCTGTCCAGCTAGGCCGAGCTGCGTGGACGATGACGTCATCGAAACCGATATTTTCGAAATCGGCCAAATTTCCTCGTGCAGACTTCGTCCAGAATCATCTAGGGGTTATTTGGGGCCCTGATTTCGAATCCGACGTCCCTTTTTGAAAATTCCGTCGATTTCAGCAGGTTACTTCCCGTTTGAGGGTGGTCGGGTCAGGATCACCGGTCACCCTCAGTTATCGGTATGAGCGGTCTCCTGCCGTAATCGTACTAATGTACTTCGGCATCGTGTTCGGCACCCCGAATAAGCCCCCTGCCCTACACGAATTTTGAACAAAATCGATGATCCTGACCCGACCACCCTCAATTATCCAGAGGAAAATCCAAAACCTACCGAAGTCGAGATTTTCAAAAACGAACGTCGGATTCGTAATCAGCGCCCCAAATAACCCCTAGACGATTTTGGACGAAGTTTGCGCGATGAAATTTGGCCAATTTCGAAAATATCGGTTTTCGATGACGTCATCATCCGCGCAGCTCGGCCTAGGGCGCCCACGTCCTCGATGGGATACTGTCAAAAATCGATTTTCTTGAAATTGGTCGAGGGTGACACCGTTCGATAGCGCTCTTCAAGCAGAACTGAACGATGTTATTGGGAGTGTCGAAAACCCAAATATGGACAAGTAAGAGTGCTGGAAACGTCAACCGCTAAGTCCGCCACCCTAAAACGGTAGATGAGGCTAAGACAGATTAGAAAGCTGAGGAGTTCTTGAGCATGTCATAGTGAAGCACCTTAGGCTCTCTGTTTGTCTGCGCATTTCAAGGCCGTTTGCTGGTCGGATCTTCCCGCAGTGGTCCACCGAAGTCGAAAAAAAAAATGCGTCACGCAAGCCTCACCTGCATTTTCGCACCGGTGTAACATTGCCCCTCCTAAGCTAAGCCATTCTACTTTAACGTACTAGTAGACCGTTTTGCTGCCTACGCGACCCACAAGTGGCAGCCGAAACGATTCGAAATTGACAGAGTTATTGCGGTCCGAACACGTCCGCGCGTGCAATTTAGCGCAACAACGGCTAACGCTCTCCGCGCTGTTTCTCGCCCAGATTACAGTTTTTCCCACTCTAAATGACACCATTCAATTCAGCATGAAAAGCTCTATCGCATTGTATCAAGCATAGCCCAACTCGAAGACATCGATTTATCGATGACGTCAGCGTCCTTCCGCCGCGGCCTCGTCCTCGATGCGAAACAGTCAAAAAATTGATGAATCACCTTTCGATAGCGCTTTTCATGCTGAACGGAACGGTGCCATTCCGAGTGTCGATGACTCAAATCTGGGCGAGTAGGAGCGCAAGAAACTCTAACCGCTAGGTTCCTCCGCTCTAAAATGGCAGCTGAGGCTAGGCAGTTTTAGCAGCTGAGGAGCTACGAGCACGTCGTCGTAAAGTACCTTAAGCGTTCTGTTCGCGTACGCATTTTAAGGCCGTTAGCTTGTGGCGTCTTCTCGCAGTGGTCCACGGAAATCGGAAAAAAATGCTTCACACAAGCCTCACCTGCATCTTCGCACCCTTATAACATTGCCCGCTCCTATGCTAAACCATTCTGCTTTGGCGTGCTAGCAGACCGTTCGACTGCCTACAAGACCTACAAGCTGCAACCTGAAAGGTTCCAAATTGACAGAGCTATTGCGCTCCGAAGACGCCCGCGCGTGTAATTTGCGAGCGGTCGCCCCCCCCCCCCTCGATTGAAAGGTTCGATTCTGTATGCATGTTCATGGCGCACTCCAAAGGCTCGCTGGACAGCCTTGGAGCAATTCCTGAGTAGGGCGGCAAGAAATCTCTGATAAAACTGCCCAAACGATCAGTCTAAAAGCTGTCTCCCCCTTCAATTGAAA
>OX375866.1:78130811-78233706 GCA_947359475.1 Heligmosomoides polygyrus bakeri
ACCGTTCGACTGCCTACAAGACCTACAAGCTGCAACCTGAAAGGTTCCAAATTGACAGAGCTATTGCGCTCCGAAGACGCCCGCGCGTGTAATTTGCGAGCGGTCGCCCCCCCCCCTCGATTGAAAGGTTCGATTCTGTATGCATGTTCATGGCGCACTCCAAAGGCTCGCTGGACAGCCTTGGAGCAATTCCTGAGTAGGGCGGCAAGAAATCTCTGATAAAACTGCCCAAACGATCAGTCTAAAAGCTGTCTCCCCCTTCAATTGAAAGGTTCGATTCTCTATGCATTTTTCACGGCGCACATCAAAGTTTCGCTGGGACAGATTGGAGCTAATCCTGAGCGGGGTGGTGGGTGATTTCTGATAACATTCTCCAAACGGCTCGAAATAGTCTTGAAAACGTCGCAGTTCCCAGTGAGAGAAGGTAGAAGCGCAGGGGACATGCGCTCGCCCACTCGATTGATAGGTTAGGTTCTGCGTGCATTGTGCACGGCGCACTCTCGGGGCATTCCTGGCATGACAGAGCACTGGCGACGTACGCCATCTTTGAGATACTCCGAAAGCACGCATATCCTGGGAAATAAGCTGCTCTAATCGCCCGTCCAGCCAATTTTGGACCACCCACGGCGAAAATGCGGGTGTTCCGGTAAAGTTTTACACACGCTTATGTAGAACTCGAAGAGGCAAATCGAATGGTACCAAGATTTATTCAAGAAACCTAAAACTGAAGGAGTTATGAGCGTGCTACGCTTTGCGACGCTATGTTGGCGTTTTTTCGCCCACTTTTGACCGTGCGGCGCGAGCGGTATTGTATGGAGCTTCGAGGGAGGACTCGATTCCAACTTCAATCTCCCTCCTTGCATGTTTCAAACCGAAGGAAGAGTGCTAGTGCTTGAAAAGAATGTGAATTTGTGGGGCACGATTGTAGGGTGGAAAATTATAAAAATTCCTTCTGGTATTCCTTCTGATTCTTCCCTAAGTTAGACTCCTTTGTGAGTATTAAAACCACACGAGCCTAAGCAAAACCGTCAGTCTTCTCATCAAGAAATTTTCCTTATCCGATAGTTTCATTCACATGGTTGTGCATAACACCTGATTCCAGACCTTGCAAATTCTTACAGATGGAAGCCTTCCATACAAGAAGCGGTACTGCGACATTATGACTGCCTCGTCCTAAAAATGGTCATCAATGCTTTCCGATGTTGCGATTTCTGTGGATTTTTCGTTAAATTTGTGTGTGCTGTGCTGTATTTCTGCTTTCTCAAACGTTTACCTTATGCATTCACAAGAAACATAAACATATACATAAACAATAAGATTCTATTTTCCTTATGGACTGCCAAATTTCAAAAAGCTTTGTTTGCAAGAAAATGCTGTGTTGAATAGACGGCAGTTGTCGTTTCGGAACAACAGATGTGGTCTTCGTATTTTCTATGCATCTAAAGCATCTAAAGCAAGCGGAACGGCTGTAGTTGTCTTAGCGGGAATAAAATCAAAGCAATTACACTCACAGTCGACATCTACGAACGAAAATATTTGAAAACTGGAAAGAGATGCATAGAGAATACGAAGACCACATGCATCTCTTGTTCAGCAGCTTCAAGATCGTCTTGCGGACACCGTGCTATCGGATTACGGATGCAAAGCATGACGGCTGCTACGTCTCACTTCATCACTACCAGATGTCGCCTGTTGCATTTCGAAGCCTGACGACCTGTCCATTCTTATGCATGTATTTGGACTTCCCATATCCTTTATGGAAAGCTGAAACCCTCCCTTTTGGAGGTTTTGTACAAATCCTGGCATCATCAACTCTGAAGCTTACATGTTTTTGGTAGCACAATTGATCGTTCTCGTCGCTGTCAAGGTGCTATGGCACAGTTATGTGATTTAACTTTGCAAAGATTACCAAGCATATACTATATCGATGCACTACTATATTACATATATACTATGTATGCATGCATATATATGTAAATATATATATATATATATATATATATATACATCTAACATCTTTCGATATATATTCGGGAATTATCACCGTTTTCGACTGCATCATGAAAACATTAAAAAAACATAGGATAACAAGGAGATAAACATTCCCTTGCTTCTGAAAGCCCCTTTCATCTGCTGAACGACTGATTTGAAAGTTTTTACCATGGAGGAGTTGCGTCTCCTAAAGAAGATGAAATAGAAAAGAAAATATTGTTTTCTCTCTTTTTCTTCTAACGATAGGTTTTCTGGCCAGAGGGAACCACGTAGCTTGTGGACTCTAAGCTTTGTGGAAAACGCTTGCAGTGCTTCACGAATTCGATCTTGTTTTTGGCAGCGCCTTGTGCACGTGCTTACTCTGCGATAGTCACATCGAAAATAAGGTAGGTCCTTGTCGGAGAAGTGTTTATGAATGCAGTGCCACCAGGAAGGTCCTAATATCTCGACCGGAGCGCGCAGCCTATTGGTTTAGAATGCTACATCGAACAAGCACTAAATAAAAGAAACAACAAACACCGTTGCAACTGCTAAGTGTTTCTAGGTGTAAAGGCAAATTCTTTCTGATGATTCTTTGTAAGTCATATATTTGTCCAAGAAATTTTTGATGTTATGCGGTTGCCTTCCAAAGAAGCCGTCTACTAAAATTTCTCTCATATAGGTCGTTCTAGTAGTAATGGGGTCGTTTATCAAGATGAATTTACCAATGTTCGCAATGAAAGGTCCGTCAAAAATTTGGTCATGATGATTCCTCCAGACATCAGTGGTTGTGAGATTATGGTGAATCTGCAGGAACGAAGACGGCTGTTGGGTTGTAATCGCTGAACTGCTCGGATTACAAAAGCTACCTAATATTTCCAATGCGCCTACATAGTTGTCCATCCTTTGATGGGCAGAAGTGTAGGCTATTCGAAACAATGCTCAGGAAGGTCATCGTTGCACACCTTGGTCGATACTCCATCATCCCCGCGGAACAACATGGGTTTCGCCGGGGGATGCACTGCTATTCAAATGCTGGCGGCACTCAATGACTGGACCGATGCACTGGACCAGAATCTAGGGGTGGATGTGGTGTACTCTGATTTTCAGAAGGCATTTGACAAGGTACCCCATGAAAAGTTAATTGAACAGCTGGCCTTGTTCAGTTGGCACCCAAAAATTGTTCCTTGGATTAAAGGCTTTTTAGCTGATAGAACTTTGAGGGTCAATCTCATGGGGAGCTTCCTCTTCTTAGACGTGCAATGAGTGGAGTCCCACAGGGTTCGGTGTTATCTCCAATACCCTTTATCATCTACACTAGAGGTATCCCTACAATGATTGCCGAACGCGGCACTGCCGGTGAAGTTTTCGCCGACGATCTCAAACTTTATAGCACGATCAGCTCTTCTCTAGGTGCCATGAAACTCCAGCTAGCAATTTCAGATGTCGTCGATAGGTTTCAGATATGGGAGCTTCCATTGGAAAAAGACAAAACTAGGGTTTCACACATTGGTAAAAACAACATGAGAACTTATTATTTAGTTGGCAACCACCAAATTTCGCATGCAAATGAAATGTGGAATTCGGGCTTTATTGTAACCGAGAACCTTGATTTTTAAAAGCATTGCAAAGAGGTTTCAGATTCAGATGTATTTCCACTTGTGTCTTGAAATTCCCCTTGGGGCTTACAAAGTTTATGTGCGCTCCATGCAGGAATATGGCACTCCTTTAATTGGTCCAACCAAAATCAAATCCGAGAAACTTTTGGAAAGGGTGCAAAACAGTTATACCAGGAAAATATTCCTGTGCTCAGGAGAATCCAATTGCAGGACCATTCCTAGTAGCGCTGAAAGGAACTCCCAGCTTGGGAATGAAACATTAGACTTCAGAAGGAGGAAGTTTGATTGGTCTTGATTTTCAAAATTCTGGAAGGACTAATACACACTGATCGGCAGCAATACTTTCCAATCAAGCCGTCCATTACCAGAGGGCCTAATCTTAAAGTGCTTCTCCCTAGGGCTAGGGCCTCAGTTCGTTCGAATCTGCAGGGCAGGGAGCGAATACGTCAAGTTGTGCAAGCGTTTTCAGATACCTTCTAAAATTTCGGCTTTCAAAACAATCATAAAGAGCTTCTGAAGCATTCTTATCGTTAGATTCCCGCCTTCTGCTCTGAGGTAGGGTCACTTGACAGCACTAATTCCTTTCTTTTCTTTAGTTTTCTTATTAGTTGTTCCTTCTCCGTCGTTTTTTATATTATTTGGATTAGTTACGCGTAGGCTCGTCATCATTGTTTTAAATTCTTTTCACAAGGTTGTTGTCTTGGAATCTCAATCGCCCTGTATTCTCGTCGGTCGGAGTTGGATGTGCATAGTATCAAATGTCCCAATAAAGATAAAGGTAGAGATCTTCAAAGGTAGATTAGTGCTTAAACTGAAAATAGCTGGCCTCCATCCATGGACAGGACAGTAGACAAGAATGTAGCTTGGCTATATTCTTCTCTCTGTTACCTTACCTTTAGAGCACGCGCAGGTCCCTACGTCTCCTCTGTCAGGCATTTAGTGGTGTATGTCAGAGAAGCGTGTTATTTTCTTTTTTCTCAAAATCTATATGTACGACGTGCCGAATGCTACAAATAACGGGGTAAAATGTTCTACATACTTATGGCAAAAATCCTAAAGTATTCAACCTTGTTCGCTCCCGGATGTTTGTGCATTTCAGAACGCACTTGATTTACATGATTTGGTCCATTAATGACCTTCTCAGTTGAAACTCCAACTTTCCTTTATAGAGAAAATACCAAAGTTATTAAACTGGGTGGCAATAATCTCTATT
The DNA here is from genome assembly GCA_947359475.1 of Heligmosomoides polygyrus bakeri. Lineage (NCBI taxonomy): Eukaryota > Metazoa > Nematoda > Chromadorea > Rhabditida > Heligmosomidae > Heligmosomoides > Heligmosomoides polygyrus. Next base: position 78,135,615 of record OX375866.1, read on the forward strand.
TCAAAACATTATGGATGGCATTTTTATCGAGGAAATAGAGTAGGGCCTTAGCCTAACTAGGACCTTAGCTATGAACTGTATTGTGTTGTTAAACAGTTGCTGAAGCAGCCACTAGAATTACGACTTATTTAGAGCTTTAACAAGTATGAGTCCACTACGTATCTGGAACGACTTTGAAGAGAGCTTCACAAGGGAACCTGTGATTCGAGGTCTCGCTTTGGATTTGACAGAATTCCGTCGTCTCATGAAGGGAACTCTAAGTTTTGCCTAGAGAGATCAGTTTGTGGAAGGAAAAACTGGACATAATCTTGTTCCATAAAATCCTGCGTAGGAAATGAGACCTGCCTTTAGAAATATTCTGCATACTGAGAAGTCCCGTTATCGGAGGAGCCTCGCAAAAAGTCATCTCCCGCAAGACCAGTCTTCGTTGCAGATATCACATTTTGTTGGCTCTGGAGCTTCACTTCTTAGAATTCCGAAAGAACATCACCCTTCCGACAGTGTTCTGTTATTTAAAACATCACTAAATAACTACTCCATTCCGAAGTGGAGATTTTCTGTAGTTCTAATGATCCACTGCTCTTAGTTTTGGCTGCTGTTATCTCTTTGCAGTAGCTCCTACTTTTTCCTTTCAAGAAACGTATTGCTGTGTGTACACTAATTAATACACAGGTTCTCATTTTTTGACATGGTCTTTCCTTATTCCTTTCAGCAAAATATATAAAATATACGAAGCACACGCTGCTAGCTCCCCTGCGAGCTCCCGTCACTTGGCGTGTGCGCCCTTCACCTCTTCAGGTTTAAGGCATCGGCACAGAAGTAGAATTTTTTCTGTTTGAATGGTGGAGATACTCGAAGTGGTGTTCATTTTTGCCGCCCACACATGGGGCTGAGATCCTTCCCTGATCAATAAAAGTTAAATGCTTATTAACTGAAAAACGCAACAAGAAAGGATGGAACACTATTGCTCACAATTTCAAAGCTGCTTCTCTTTAATTGTCAGTTTTTGTGCTTTTCTTGTATTGTTCCAGAACTATTCTTAGGAGTTCTAGACGCGCCTTTTTATCTTTTAGGCTCCTAGCCTTCCTTTACCTAATCTTGTTGTTATGGTATACGGATTAGTCTTTACCGCATCCGAATTTATTCTTTATAGCCTATCCCTTTATTGGAGCCGTACTAGCAGTAAGACAGATGTGAATCGCCGAAGCGATTTGTTCGTACAAGTGATGAACTAAGGACGATATGTAAGTAGAAGTTCGAGCATTTCTGTTGGAGCTCTTCTTATAGACAAAGACAAAGCGGAGAATGTAGAGGTGTTATATTTCATGGAGCTACCTTCATGTGCCCGACGTCTTGCATATAAGCTTGTAATGGTGAATACAGCCAGGATCTGATTTTAATTCGCACGCAAACATCAGTCAGACCACTCCCATTGGTAGATAGAATCTCTTCATCACGTGTCCTATGTATGACGTCCAGTTGCCTTGGAGGATTTTTCTAGCAATGAAACATCGTATTGAGGTATTCTGGAAAGCCGGCCACTTTGTGGAACGAGCTTGGGGAGTTGAGCTCGGTAAGCTTCTGAATGTTGCCGCTAAGGCGCAAACAACTCCAGCGGACCGTGTAGCTCTTAAAAGGCTGTCTAGCTGATTCCTGTTTACAATGTCGAATGTTCATCATGTCTGCATGGCCGGCCCTTCCACACTGCCGAAGTCAACTTAATGGCTTTTCTGGAGAACGTTTTTCTAGTCTGCTCTTGGGCTGCTCCGAGGCCTATACTTCAACTTCAACCAAATCCCATGAGACACTTCGAGCTTCTCTGCCGGTTGACGTGTCGTCTGCCTACTATCGGTACGAAGAAGATGGAGTAGTTCAGTGTCATCCAATTCAGTTGGCCTCCCTGACCTTGCTTTGTCCTCGAGTGAATAATCTCTCTCTAAAAACTTTCCGAACCACTCATAACAGGCGCGATGAGCAATAGGTCCCAAGGCATACATACCATTAATTTGGTCGGGTGCCTGACGTGCTGTAGATCCCTTAATGAATTCATAAAGAATGCAGTGCCGAAAATGGCCATGAGGTAGATCTGGCATTGAGTCCGGAAGATTGGATAGATAACGAAGTACAAGAAGTGTCTTGACCTGTGTCCGCGTGCGAAGGGTAGACACGTGTGATAGGATTATGAAATCAGAAATCAATACTGGCTAGTGTGTTTACTACGAAAACGGTAAAAAACTTTTCGAAGTGTGAAGAGACTTTTTTTCAACCTAATAGACTGGCTTAATCTACAGTATTTGTTTTGCTTACTATCTATGGTGCACACTTTGTGCAATAAATAAATAAATCCCAAACAAGTGGTACCGTCAGTTTGTTGCCGAATGACAACCGCGCTAGAGCTCACTCTGTCAGGGCTACCAGCAAATAAGCGAGTCAGTGCATTATCTTTCCCGGGCCGGAACTAAATGACTGACGGGGGAAGAAGGAAGACTTCGATGACTTCGGTGCGAAATCAAGGAATGGTGACCACGCTCTATCTCTTAGTGACCAGTTCCTATGCGCAGCATTTGCTCTGCTGCTTTCCCATTTCCAAACGCAGGAGGCGCCTTCCTTCAAGGCTGCTGCCGTCGTTTACCACTCCACTTTACTCAAAACATCATTGTCCGGGGCGATTGTTTTGGCGTCTGGCGTTTCCGCCTCATAACGCAATCAATTCACTATTGGTCAACTATAAAACCGCATCAAATATTAACATGGCCCGCTCCGCAGCCGGCCATTATATACTGTGTCGAGGCGAAAACTGCCATTTCGCGGCCACCGGCGGGCACAGGCGGAGGCGAATCCAAGGCGATGGTGCCGTCGGGAGAGAGTGCGCCGGCGCCAGTGGCGCCCCAGGCAATTTGCCCCGATTGCTGGTCGCGGGCACCTGCACCCTCCCCGAGCTTCCCGTGCTCTTTCGCACTTCGTTCGCTCGCTGAGGACGCGGAGTTCAAGTTGGATGGAAGCGGCCGCATTCATCCATAAACGCCTGCCGCTGCAGCGTCCACCACTCCAGCCGACTTCCGCCTTCTTTTTGTCCGTCGCCTATTCTTCCGTTTGTTCTCTTCGTATTCAGTGTTCAGTGCGTCAGCGTCAAGGCAGATTCTTGCACTCTCTCGCGACTTCCAAAGACCTCCTTAAAGTACAGAATTTATGCCAGGCTCTTTAAGCCACCTTTTCTTGCTTGAAGATTTTGCTGCAGTAAACGCAAGTAGTTGATGATGCATTGTTTGCCCGCTATAATTGTAACTGTGACTATTGAATCCTCTTCAAATGTTAGTTTGAACTCACAATGCAGAGTCACGATGATAGAAGGATAGAAGTGCTAAAATTTGCATTCATTAAATTAATGTTTCTTTAAACGGTCTCCAATTCTCCTAATCAAACAATTGTGTAGCAAATAGTGTTCGGAATTATAGCACTTTGCTATCAAATTGCTTGGTTATATATATATATATATATATATATATATATATATATATATATATAAGGTTGTAACGAAATAAATGGCACTGAACCACTGTAAATTTAAACAGTTAATATCTCAGCTTGTAGGCAAGTTTATTAATCGTAATAAAAACCTTCTGATTCTACACATCTTTGCCAACGTGACACAAGCTTTTTTTATCCCAGTAGCATAAAAATCAGAAGTTCTGGAATTGACGAAATCTTCGAAGGCACTTTCGGCATCTTGTTGGTATTTGAATATTTTCCCTACCAAGAAGTCGCCAAGATGCTTGAAGAAATGGTAGTCTGTTGGGGAGAGGTCGGGAGAAAACGGAGGCTGTGGTAGAGTTTCAATGCTCAGCTCATTCAATTTCTGCAACGTCATTCGTGCCACATGGGGGCGAGCATTGTCGTGCAGAAGGAGAACTCGCCTTCGGTTTACCAAGGCCGGCCGGATCTCCTTCAACTTTTTCATCAATTCTTCAATTTCAATGCAGTACTTCTCTGCCGTGATGGATTCACCGGGAGGGAGGAAGCCGTGGTGAATAATTCCCAGCGAGCACCACCATACTGTCACCATTACTTTCTTTTGGTGCAATTCCGGCTTCGCAAAAACCTTGGGGCTCTCATCGCTGTCCACCCACTGTGCCGATCGTCGCCTGTTGTCGTACATTATCCATTTCTCGTCACAGGTTACGATGCGATCAAGGAATGGGTCCGTTTCGTTCCGTAGAAGCAGTACGGACGAGATCTCATATCGTCGGTTTCTTTGCCCCTCAGACAGCTCGCGAGGCACCCATCTTTCCAGCTTTTTGGTCCTTCCAATTTCCTTCAGATGCCGGGCAGCTGTGTTGTGACTGACGCCAAGAACCTTCGCTATCTCCCTGGTACCTTTGTGTGGATCCTCCTCTACCACATCTCTCAGGTTGTCCTCATCAACATCACTATGTCTCCCACGATTTTCATGTTCCTCCAAGCTCTCATCTCCATTCCGGAACTTCTGATACCAACAATACGTCGTCCGAATTGTGGAACATCCTTGACCGAATGCGGCGTTGATCTTCTCGTCCGCCTCTTTAGCTGTAGTGCCCAGCTTGAATTCATACAAGTAAATGCCTCGGATTACCCTTTTGTCCATCTGCAAAAAGTCAATAAAACTCTAAAGTTTTCCCACTTTTACATAAAAAAATTTGGTACTCACCGGTAGAGCAAAGTTTGCGCTTCTAAATGATATGCCACATATTACGGTATGTTCTTGATCAAACGCGTAAAGACGCGCCAAGGAATGGCGCGAGCCAGTGCCATTTAATTCGTTACATTCGTTATATATATATATATATATATATATATTGGATGTGTTCGTGGGCAAGCAGGGACATCAGGGCAATCGGAGAAGGCGCCGACGGTCATCTGCACCCAGGTTCAGCTCTAGGTGCAGGTCTCCCGCCTGGGTCCATCAAGGCTTCCTTCCCTTCGGGATCGGTACCATACTTGTCTGGGAAGGATTATACGCTGAGGAATAGGCTCATCGATTAGCCTACGCAACTCGTTATGCAGAGAAAATACACATTCAAAATGTATTCGCGACATTCCGTGGTAATAGAGTGCGTGGCGCATCACTCAAAATAATTAATGCCGCCCTTTATCGTTATCCTTCATACATAGGATCCATGGCTGATTTTGATAAGTCGGATCAGTTATTTCCAATTTTTTTTTTTTTGGATCATGTGAGTATGGCATTTTTGAAAAGCCCTGATCCGAGAGTGACTCAAAGAGAGGTATTTGGTAATTTCGCTAGGCCGAATTTTCGGATCATTAATTTGATCAGAAATACGACATCGTATCCGAATCGTGTATCCGATATTCGACCCAAAAAATCAGTTGTCCGAATCATGCGAATACCCGTTCTAATGCAAATTACACTAATCTCAAAGTGCGCTAGATCCGGCCTTTTCAAAAAATGCCATTATCTGCATGACTAGCTTCCTCAGGGTTTGAGAGCATGACGAATCCGAGTTATCGGAATTGGCGGATCTAATCCGGATACTTGATAGGAGCTCTGTGCTCTGGCACTCGCTTGCCTTTTCTGTCGACGGAAGCACGCTGTACAGTTCTATGTCGAATTAAGCGCCCCTTTCATCACTTCGAGACTCCTTTCTCTTCGAGCATTCTTCAAATCGCATGTATGTACCTCCCTTGCATAGAATTCAATATTCCTCGACGCTAAGGCCTATGTCCGTAGAAGAACTTTGAAACTTCGTAAACGATAGATCGTACCCATGCGGCTGGAAGCCTTAATAGCGTTGCCGCGTCATGATGTGATCCAGCACTACGCAGAGGCAAACCAAGACTTCCTTGTTTGATGTGCGTGTGCGTTTCTACGGCATCGCTGCCGCACATTTCATGCAACAAAGACGGCTGGAGGAGTGGTGGATCAGTCGGAGGAGGCGCTGCCTGTCCTGCGCCCACCGAATTAGGGTTCTTGCTGCTAATCCTTCCTTCCTTCCGATGTCAGTTAATTGTTCTCACAATCAGATCTATTGGCAAGGGATAAACACAGAGTTGCTCACCCTCCACGTTGCTGTACAGGGCAGTACGTATTCAACTTGTCTCCACGGTTCTTCCTAGAAGTAGGATGCGTGGTGAAAACAGAAGTGGATTTACCGTCTTTTACCCTTTGTAAGGAGTTACTTTGTCTTCCTGCAAAATTCTGCAAGCACCCTTTCACTGGAGACTGTATGCCAGGCTTCTTCTATTCTATTATCTGAGATCCTGCGTAACTCCAATTTCCAACATCCTTCATTGTTGAGCCTCCTATAGACCTGCTGTTGAAAGATATCTCTTCCAGTAAGGGTGTTGGTGGAGAGAGTTCTAAGCTCATTGATGGAGAAGGAAAAATCTCATTTCACTTCTTGCAGCACTGCGGTAGATTTCAGGCGAGTCTGCTGGCTGTGTTGGAAACTGGAGTTACACAGGATCTCAGATAAGAATAGAATAGAAGAAGCCTGGTATAAAGTCTTCAGTGAAAGGGTGCTTGCAGAATTTTGGTTGTAGGGCTGAAAATGTTATTAATAGGCGCTGACGACTTCACTTTGACAGAATTACGCAGGCCTCAACTTCATTACTATCGTTTAAATACAGCTTACCATGAAACGCATAAAATCGTCACTGGTACTTCCTGTGGTGTATCCTCTGAAGCACGCTGCGTTCTTCTTGCAGCTGCTGCCAGTAGCTATACCTATTCTGTTTTCCCGCTGCCATCCGTATATTTATCGTGCCACTCTTCTTCTCAAACTAAGTGCTTCTTCTTCAGCATTAATTTTATGTTATATATAATATTTGCTTCTTTTTTGAATGTTATTCGTCACGTCTAATATGGAAAGTCGGAGTTCAGATGAGTTTGCTGCAACTCTATCTACATTCTCGTCCCTAAATTTGGAAACAGTGGAAAGGATACTTTAATTTGTCCGTTTCGTTTTCGTGTGAGGGACCGCACAAAACCGAAGCCAACCGAATTCTTTCTTCCCCACTATATTTCTATGGCTTTATTGTTTTATATTGCGTTGTGCTCCCCAGTATACAAGTTTATCAACCTCATGGTAGTGGCTTCAATGCAAGAGTCCCCCATTACGTTGAAGAATGAATAAGAAGGAATAAAACCACTTCTACCTGACGCTGCCTAACGGATGCGCCGATCAATTCGGAGGGATTGCCTTTCGACTGTTTAGAAATGGCGATCCTATAGATGCATCTCAATACGCAACTACCCCACCCCCATGCTTTTCAGATGGCGAAAAGTTGGCACAGAGTTGCTTTCGGCATCTACGTACTCTTCCGCGGTTCATAGAGACTAATAGCGGGGACAGTTCATAGCCTTCCCACTCAACTTTCTCCCTTCATATCTTACCTACAGGATCGGCACACTTCTCCCGATCAAATGTCTAACCTTGGGTATCCTAACTATCCTTATATTCAAGTGCTGCGTGCCAAGCCAGTACTGCGTAACAGAGTTTCTGCACTAACTGCCCAGCATGGCATAATGAGTAGACAAGTACTGAAAAACGTTTTTTGGCCAGCGAGCATTAAAATCAGGTCGCTTCCGTTGCATAGCGGAGGAGAGTTGTTCAATCAGAACTGAAAGCACTCACTGGCCCTTTTCCCAGACAATATGATCTTCATCAGGATGCCGGAAACATATTGATGGATTGTGTTTGTCTTTTTTCGGGCTTAATTATCAGGGCACAAAACTGAGTGCCTTCCACGCTCATTTGGAAATTGCTTGGTTGGGAAGGCCAATATGAATATTATCACAATATTTTATTTTCCTTCCTGAATGATGTAAACGAATACCTTTACAGAGCAATACGTGCCACTTGAAAACATTAGAAAAGTTTGGTGGAATCCAGCGTGTTGGGGGAAACCTATTGAAAACGGCCTCCAACCATCTTGCGTTTTTTGTTCATCTGTTCATTAGCAAGAAAAGGCCTACATAGTTGTTGTTCAGATATGTAGGCGTGCATCTCTTTTTGAAATACATTCATTGCTGCAACCTCAATGGCCCTAAACGACAACACAAGTGGGCGTATGCTTCGTGTTTATGACTCCGACTACAACAGAATTTATAGCAGCATCGAAATGAATAAAACATCTGCTTTGCAGACTGTGAACGGCAGGTGAAAGCGTAATAGAAGTTTTGCATCGTGCATTAAATAATAGCAAAAAATCTTCCACTTGGCGGCTCTGGGCCGCGGCTGCATTTGTTTTTCGTAGGTGATTGTGACGTCAGCGCTTCGAGGGATTCCTTGAATTCTTTCTCCATGAGCTATCTGTTGAGAGCATCTCATTAAATACGAAAACAAGTTGCTTCAGCATTTGGAAAGCTTTTAAGGGTTAGGTACTGCGTTAATTACTGTACTATATGCTTTATGCTTTAATTACCGTATTTAACTCTTTACGTTTCGGCCGTCGATAAGGATTGTCATCCATCTATTGTCACCGTATTTAGCTACTTTTTTCCATTTCCACCTATTTTATCATGTATTTGCTTTCTCTTCATAAAAAATCAACAAAACAAAAAAAATTTGATCCACTTGTCTGCATCCACGAAAGTGGTCCAAGTACGATTTCGGAGAGGATTCGGCGCGGGCACTCCGCCAAGAAGCCCATCGCCAGAGGACAAGATGTCGCTGTCCTTAGGTTCATCGACCTGAGGAAGGCATTTATTTCCTTCCGAACTTGTCATCAGAGCCCAGGTCAGAGCGTGTTCCTACTCAGTCACCAAGATCTCTCCTTTCTGCAAGGACGTCGCCTCCAAAGTGAAGAGAAGAGCTCGGTCAGGAACACCACATATCCGGTAGCTCTTAGGTGCCATCCTCAAAACGCCACGGGATTCCTAGGATCACATGGCAGGAAGATCAAACGGGCGACAGCTGCACCGTCTTCTCTTCGCTGTTCTCGCAACATAGAGAGTAGCCACGGAAGCGAATTATGGGTGAACGGTGGTGATTAGAAGTGGAGCAGTATCTAATACTCGACTCACACTCAACCGAACGGATCACTGCAAACACTCGAGAACGACTGGGGGCGTAGGTGACAGCCTGAAAACCATAAACGCGCTGCCCATCATTGACTGCATGGATGGTAATCTGATTCCTAGACGACAGATCAGTGCGACAAATGCTGAACGAAGTTGGCAATCTGCGGTCCGCCGCGTGATTGCAAGCTTACCTTACCCTTTCGCGACTTTTCTTATGTGATTAGTTGCTAGAATAGCGAGAGAGCAACGCTGAAGTGAGGGACTTCTCGTCTGACCGAAATCCGATTTCACGTGTAGCGTGTGTTCAACAAATTCGATGAGTGGCTACAATCCGAAATCTTCTAAAAAGCTGCTCGAGTCGGCTGTTTTCCCAGTGCACAATAATAGGATGCGCACACCCGCGGCTATCTTTGCAGCTCCGACATGTCATCCGAAGAATTTTCCACGCTCGTGACCGCCGTGGCAAATTATTTCGAAGGCCAAACACCGATGGATGGGTCTGATGACATCATTAGAAGATGGACGACAGATGGACGATGTCAGCATTCAATTGAATCGCAATGAACACAAAGCGGTCCCGGGGGAGACCAACAATAGGCTAGCGGACCATAGCGGTCATGCGGTTCAGATGGATGAAACATAATGCCTCTCAGCGCGCAGAAGAGGCTTAGCAGTGCTCTCATTGAAAATAGAAAACAACGGAGCAACCATACCGAGTCCGATTCAGATCAAAGTAGTAACTACGTAAGCGCTTCCGTAGAGGCGACTGCGTAAGCATTCTTTCGGACGAAAACCGTTTTCGACTTGTAAATTCAAATGGTCAGAACATCGATCAGGGTTAGGCATTTTAATTAGGGTGAAAGCTAATACACTTAGCATACCTTTGCTAAAAATTCCAACCAATTTTCTGGTCATGAGCAGCTGGGTGGCTAGAACTCATGAGCAGTTGGATTACATTTTTTACATCCTATTGTTGACGGTGATATTTCTACAATACCGCTCCTGTCTTTTGGTTTTTGGGCGGAATAGACGGAAAAAAACCGCCGTTTCCGCCGCTTTTCCATAACTCCCTTCAAAGTGCTTTGATCAGAAAATAATTGCCACCATTGGAATCCACTCTTGGTGATCTATCCAATGATGTAGGTAGCATTCAGAAGTTCTTAAAAAAGTTGATTCGGTGACCTATATAGTCTCGACGGCGGCGGCCTCCCTTCGCCGCTCGAGATAATTGCCCCCAATGGGAATATCTACCTAGCTCGTCGGAATAAGCACTTTTAAATAAATCTCTCTCCTTTCGCTTGTGGTGCGCCCTGCATAGTACACTTTTTTATAGCTAATAAAAAATTGTGATCATTTTGATCTATTTTTTCTAAAATTTCACTCATCTGAGCCGCCAGATTTTTTGAAATCGTGCGATTTCATGTGCTCCCATTTGGTCTCGGCTTCGTCCATGAAACCTCTAAGTGCAGTATTCAGCTGAGCTAAGGATACTCCACAAGACAGCTTAGAGAAAGCGATGCCAATAAAGCGGTTCGAAAACTATCAGCTGCGAAAGTCACCTACAGGGTCAATTGTTGATGGGAAATGTGATTTTTGCCGGATGAAGTGCTCGACAGAAGTCTCGCCTTCAGGAGGGCGGACCGCAAAATGAGAGGTTCACGGTAGTGCTTATGTCGCCGTCCACCTGTGGTTTTCTTGGCTTGGTAGTGGATTGTATCACATGTAAACGAGCGGCCAAACCTCACAGGAGCCGTTAGATGGCTCCACCACAATTTCGGCTAAAAAAGTTGTTCTAGAATGGAAAACTTTCTCAACCAATGATTTTCCCCGTGAATTCTGAGTCGAATAATGTTAGTTTCTAAACTTTTCCAGTACTTTAACCATTTTCTGAAACTCTGTGATTGCTCGCCTGGCTGTGGAGAGCGGTCCGAGCCACGATTAGGGCGACCGTCGCTCTACCAGTGTGGTGACCTCACGTGACCCCCTTGATGCCTAATGCCGCCCAATACACTACCGCCTCTGATGGTCTTGTACTCTGGCTCCTTATTGATTTTTTGCAAAAAAGAACTCGAATAGTTTTTTTTAATGGATGCTATAACTAAGCGGTGTTCTAGCTCCACGGAATGCGCCATAGCGTACCATTTTATTTAATTTTCTAATTTTGGCCTACATGCTCGCGCCATGTACTCGCCTAAATTCTTGCATCTAACACTCGATTGATTGTGTTTCGCCTAAATACCTGCTACAGTTTCTTCGCAAAGTGGTCGTATCGATTGATTTGTACTTTTTACTCACTTCGTGGAAAATTTATGAAAAAATTTCAGAAAATTTCTGTTTTTTAGGGCTTCATAAGAACCCTTAACTTCTTCAACACCTTCACCATGAGCAAAGTGATCAGCCTTTTCAGACAGTGCACACTTTTTTTGAGACACCCTTTATACCATTTTCACCTCGAATTGGATACTTTTCACCTCAGATTAGACACTCTTATAAGCTGGACTATGAACTTTGAAATGAAACTGAACGTCTTACAAATAGAAACGAGCTTCAGGAGGAAAAAAACTGAACGTCTTACAAATAGAAACGAGCCTAGGGTAACTACAGACTCCAAGATGGTTAGAGTATTTTTTAATCATGGAAAACTTAAAACAACTTTTTTTGAAGTTTTTTTTTACTTCGCTGCCCGAAGGGGGTAAATAAGTTTTTAAAGACCAAATTGCACCATGCACTCGAGAAGCTCGTTGCGACTTTTATTTGATTGATAGTGTAAATGCTGCCTACATAATGCGTCAATGTGAGGATATGTGTTTTTTTCTACAATTGTCTATGTTGCACCGTTTGTAAGTTTGAAACTCCATGAAAACCAAGATTTTGCTATCAATCGAATAAAAATCGCAACATCCTAGACGACGGCATGGCGCAACCCCTTTTTGGCACTAAAAATCGACGCCCCCTGTTCTTAAAAAAAAAGGTATAAAACTTTATTTTTCATAAAAAATGAGAATTTTGCAAAATTTCAAAGTGTTCACTTATTAGCTGCCGCAGACGTGACATGCCGCTTCACGTGCCGCAGACGTCGTTCAGCGTGCGCAGGGATTCAGAAGACGTGCCGCAGGCGTCCAACTTTCGTGAGGATTCCGAGTAAGGAGGACCAGAGGAGGGGAACCAGTGAACAGTATCAACAACGGGGACCACTAGAAGGGAAATAAGGGGGCCAGTATTTCCCCTCAATATCGTCCAGTGTGCGTTGGGTTCCTGAACACGGGTCAGAAGTCGTGGCACGTGAGTCGGAGTGCAGAAGGCGTGTCATAGACGTCATGGCAACGTGGTGACACGTGAGTCGGGACTCTTTGTCACATGTGCGTGTCTAACTCTCACTCCGTTTTTTTGCCAGCACATAGGTAAGCAAGTAAAAGCAGGCTGGGTGCTTGGGGGGGGGGAGGGGAGCTGGGAGAGTGATTATGGAATTCAAAGGAGTATTGTTGCCAACGTACAGCAAACGGTGTCGACTTGTCGACCCCCTATAAGAAGCTCGTTTCTATTTGTAAGACGTTCAGTTTCAAAGTTCATAATCCAGCTTAGAAGAGTGTCTAATCTGGGGTGAAAAGTATCCAATTCGAAGTGAAAATGGTATACAGAGTGTCTCAAAAAAAGTGTGCACTGTTTGAAGGCTGATTACTTTGCTCACGGTGAAGGTACTAAAGAAGTTAAGGACTCTTATAAAATCCTAGAAAAACAGAAAGTTTGAGACATATGAGCGGCACGGATTACGCCATACACTCGTCTGAAACCTTGCATTTTACACTGGATTGATTGTGTTTCGCTTAAATACTTGTCATAAATTTTCCACGAAGTGGCCGTATCGATTGATTTGTGCTTTTCTTAAAGCTTAAAATTTAAAAACACGCTTGCGAAAAATACAGGGTGTCCTAAAAATGCAGGTACTATTTGAAGGGCCTTAACATTGTTGCTATTGAAGCTTTTGAAGATGTCTGAGACTCATATGAAAGCACAAGATGAGATTTTAATGAGATTTCTGTGGCGTGCGAATAGTCAAAATTGCGCCATGCCCTGCCTGAAAACTTGCATTTCAATTTCGATTGGTTGTGCAGGTGACGAATGCTCGTTACAATTTTGCTACTGCATGGCCAAATTAACCTGTGCTTTGCATCATTTGACGTTTTCGGTCGCTCAGCAGCTGCAATTATGCCGATTAACCTCTCCATTCAACCTGAATGTTGTTTCATCAGTCCACAGAATCCGCCTTGAAAAATGTTGCTCCTGCTCACGTTTAAATTGTGCAATCAGTAAACCCATACTTCACATGTCTTTCACGTCATTGTCAAGTTCTAAGCGTTAAAAGAAGCACAGAACAGGTAAATGCACAATCAGTCGAATGTGAAATGCAAGCTTTCAGGCAGAGCATGACGTAGCCTAGACTACTTTTGCGCCGCTGAAATCTCGTTAACCTGTGCTTTCGTATGACTCTTAAACCTCCACAAAAGCCCCATGAGCAGCAACGTTAAAACCTTTCAAACAGTGCCTGCATTTTTGGGGTATTCTGTATTTTTCGCAAGCATTAGTGTGTTTTTAAATTTTAAACTTTAATAAAACTACAAATCAATCGATACGACCACTTTGCGAAGAAACTGTAGCAGGTATTTAGGCGAAACACAATCAATCGAGTGTTAGATGCAAGAATTTAGGCGAGTACATGGCGCGAGCATGTAGGCCAAAATTAGAAAATTAAATAAAATGGTACGCTATGGCGCATTCCGTGGTGCTAGAACACTGCTTAGTTATAGCATCCATTAAAAAAACTATTCGAGTTCAGCTTGACCGGTTTCATGCTGATATCAGCGGCCGGCTCATCCCGATAACGGGTGAGTGCTGATAGGTGAGTACTTGCTAGGAAGATATCGTGGATGTTCAGTTCGACCAAACAGCGCCGGTGGTGTAAGGCGAACATCGCTGCCCGGAAAGCAGAAGATGCGGGTTCGAGTCCCACCTGGCGCAAGAGTTTTGATCGCAACTAGACATCCATCCAACAACTATTCGAGTTCTTTTTTGCAAAAAATCAATAAGGAGCCAGAGTACAAGACCATCAGAGGCGGTAGTGTATTGGGCGGCATTAGGCATCAAGGGGGTCACGTGAGGTCACCACACTGGTAGAGCGACGGTCGCCCTAATCGTGGCTCGGACCGCTCTCCACAGCCAGGCGAGCAATCACAGAGTTTCAGAAAATGGTTAAAGTACTGGAAAAGTTTAGAAACTAACATATTCGACTCAGAATTCACGGGGAAAATCATTGGTTGAGAAAGTTTTCCATTCTAGAACAACTTTTTTAGCCGAAATTGTGGTGGAGCCATCTAACGGCTCCTGTGAGGTTTGGCCGCTCGTTTACATGTGATACAATCCACTACCAAGCCAAGAAAACCACAGGTGGACGGCGACATGAGCACTACCGTGAACCTCTCATTTTGCGGTCCGCCCTCCTGAAGGCGAGACTTCTGTCGTGCACTTCATCCGGCAAAAATCACATTTCCCATCAACAATTGACCCTGTAGGTGACTTTCGCAGCTGATAGTTTTCGAACCGCTTTATTGGCATCGCTTTCTCTAAGCTGTCTTGTGGAGTATCCTTAGCTCAGCTGAATACTGCACTTAGAGGTTTCATGGACGAAGCCGAGACCAAATGGGAGCACATGAAATCGCACGATTTCAAAAAATCTGGCGGCTCAGATGAGGGAAATTTTAGAAAAAATAGATCAAAATGATCACAATTTTTTATTAGCTATAAAAAAGTGTACTATGCAGGGCGCACCACAAGCGAAAGGAGAGAGATTTATTTAAAAGTGCTTATTCCGACGAGCTAGGTAGATATTCCCATTGGGGGCAATTATCTCGAGCGGCGAAGGGAGGCCGCCGCCGTCGAGACTATATAGGTCACCGAATCAACTTTTTTAAGAACTTCTGAATGCTACCTACATCATTGGATAGATCACCAAGAGTGGATTCCAATGGTGGCAATTATTTTCTGATCAAAGCACTTTGAAGGGAGTTATGGAAAAGCGGCGGAAACGGCGGTTTTTTTTTCGTCTATTCCGCCCAAAAACCAAAAGACAGGAGCGGTATTGTATTTTAAGATTTTTCCAAGGATTCCGAAAAATGACGCCGTGAAAGCAACACATTTATAGATAGATGTTTCAATTAAAAAATTTCAAAAATAACAACTTACTTTACTTCTTTGAACTTCTACCTTTTTTATGTTTTATAATAACACTCACCATCATCTCTCCATCCCACTAGCGAAATCTCTTTTCGATAGCGCTTAGGTCATTCCTCTGAAGGCCAGCTACTGTGAACTTTGGTTTATAAAGCGTCACAAGTTTTTCAAACTAGGAACACTTCTACTGGAGACTTTTATCCAAATTTTGGCCGACTCATACACATTCCATTCCGCTAGATCGAAGCTGATTTGGCATCGATCTATTCGATTTCATGCCTTTCCTTAAGCTCTCGATTTTCTTATAAGAAGACTTACAGGGAACTGTAGTCTCCATGTCCATTCTTTCTGCCAACCAGACCGATGCAGTGCTGGAACTAAGCGAAATACGCTGCGTGCAATGTAGAATTGTAGAAGTGCGGAATGTGTAGAATTACTGGAGTGGTCCTGAGCAAAATTTCCTGCATATTCTGAAGCCGCGGTAAACACGATCAAGTAGTTCTACGTGCGCGTTTACTGAACAAAGTTATTAGGTTATTAGGTCGGACCGAAAGTTCCCGCCGTTTCAGCCCCCTGAATACATACTCCCCATTGATTATATTTTGCACTCTACGACTTCGTAAGAGGTTCTGATAACTTTTAGGTAGAGATGGACATGACGTTCTAAATGCATGTGAAGTGTAGTGGTTTGAGTCTCGGATACACGGACTCAAAAATGAATCGAAGCACAGTTATGAAGGTATTGTCTAAAGAAACATTAGCGAAACACTGAGAGGAAACTGTTTGGACTGAGGTAGAGAACTTTAAGGTTTTAAAATAATGGAGCGCCTCGTTCAGAAAAATGATCCTTGTTCAGTACGGAGGAATAGCTAGAACCAAGGTCTAGGCGTCGTTCCTATAACCAGAATACGGTATCAAAACATATCCTGCTGAGACGCCTCCTTGAATAAGAAAAAGAAAGAGGTTCACTTGACCTCAAGTATGGGATCTGTCTGCTCGACAAATGGGGGTGCTATCGGCAAGCTCTTATTTCTTTTTATGTGCTGGAAACAAGGATTATTTTGTCAAAATAGCATCGACTTTTATAAAGAGTGGATCATGTACATTAGCATAAAATGGTTCGCGAAACATTTGAGGAAAAACTAGTATCCACGTTTCTAGGTCACATTCAAATGGCCACTTTTGGTGTTTGATTATCTACTGTTGATATAGTTCGCAATGGAATCTAGTGAGCAAGCTACTAAATTAGTGCAGAATGTGCTGATAGAAGTCTGTGCGCAATGCATAAAGATCTGATGAAAATGTGCCCTGCTCTGATAAATAAAATTACAACCCCTCCGAGCGGCAGCTTCAAATACATCGTTGAATTCACCCACACAAACCCGTTGGCTTTCATAATGAACGCTGTTTTCGAATTAATGTGTTCTCCATAGAGCTTTCACATCGCTATTTTCTCGTACTTATTGGATTGCTTTCTGAGGAGAGCCCTCACCGAGTACAAGAGTGACGCAAAATTGCCTTCCGGATTGCTACTAGAGGGTTTGGTATCAGATATATGCCAAGGGTGACAGTTTTCACATAAACTGAGATGGTTGTCAATGAAAAAGCGTCGTGATTTGAAAGTAGAAGTCAAAAACGGCAGAAAATTACTGTCCGTCCTAACAGAACGGTCTACAGTATACTTACGCTCTCGTAAAAATTTCGAATATTCGAATAGTTTCGAATACCGAAAATTTTCGAGCATTCGAAGTCGAATAAATTTTCTGAATATAAGAATTCGAATACATTCGAAAAACGCGATTTTTCGAATATTCAAATTCGAATGAAAATCATTCGAATACCTATTCGAATAGGTCATTCGAGCATAAGTATGGTCTACAGCACATAGAAAGTGAGTAGTGTTTTCTCCCTAAATTTAGAACTTTAGATTCGTGTAAATGATGTTCAAAATCATTTCACGTTCGGTATTTGGATTGGAATTTCGTACAAAGAGGAAAGGATGGAAATCAGATGGGATTGTGTTGTGAAATTATAGTGCCTTTCGCGGTGTTTTATGATAGACGGTATAGACTGACTATTATTATGGATGAGTTTGTGTGAAGGAGAGCTGCAACGTGCTCTGCCGTCTTGTTCGCATACTTTATTATTAAAGCTCTTTGTTCAATGAAAAATCATGTCTCAATTACCAATTTCGAAGGCATTAGATCTTGACTGCTGGGATTCATGGCAGAAATTCGTAAGAAAGAGTACTGTTTTCCTTGCTCATTGTGTTAAACACAAACAAAGATACCAAAAGTAATCATAATAATGGGATAGAAATGGAGAGGATAGAGGTTGGCATTAGTCAATTCCCTTTGGGAAGCGCCACGCATTCCAATTCTGCGGGATATCGTGGAGCCATTTTAAGGCGTATTTGGCCATACTGACTTGCGGTGGCCAACCGATATGAAAGTCACTATTTTGTCCTTCTTAGACAGTTTGGTACCAGAGCACCGATCCAGAGGAAGGAAATTCTGGTTGACCTGGGCGGTAAATCCGAATCGAGGATTTGGAATCGGGATGCACGCGACAGCGGCGCCTCCTCCGACAGCGCTACCATGCACCCTTAATAATAATAATAATAATAATAATAATAATAATAATAATAATAATAATAATAATAACAACAACAATAATAATAATAGTAATAGTAATAATAATAATAATAATAATAATAA
Source organism: Heligmosomoides polygyrus bakeri (assembly GCA_947359475.1). Taxonomy (NCBI): domain Eukaryota; kingdom Metazoa; phylum Nematoda; class Chromadorea; order Rhabditida; family Heligmosomidae; genus Heligmosomoides; species Heligmosomoides polygyrus. The sequence goes on from OX375866.1 coordinate 78,153,576, forward strand.
TAATAATAAGGCGTGTAGCGCAGTCGGAGGAGGCGCGACTGTCGCGTGCACCCGATACCAGGTTCCTGGTTCGGATTTCCCGCCCAGGCCAACCAAGCCTTCCATCCCTCCGGGGTCGGTAAATTGGTACCAGACTTGTCTGGGAAGGATAAAACGCTGACTTGTTCATCGGCTGGCCACCGCAAGTCATTGTATGGCCAAATACGCATTCATGTCGCCTCCACGACATCCCGTAGAAGTAGAATGCGCTGGCGCATCCCAGAAGGGATTGAGTAACGCCGTCCTTTATCCTTTAATAATAATAATAATAATAATAATAATAATAATAATAATAATAATAATAATAATAATAATAATAATAATAATAATAATAATAATAATAATAATAATAATAATAATAATAATAAAAATAATAATAATAATAATAATGTTCCCTCGCACGACATCCACATGGTGTTGCTGCGAGACTGAAGGAGTTACGGAAATGACTCCCGGACTCTTTATTTTCAGACGCTGCTCAAGCAAAGTTTTCTGTGCTTTCTTGGTGGCTTCATCGCTGTTTCCTCCTCGTCATTCATTTCTTATTCGGAACGCAGTTACCCACCGACTTCGAGGTAACGTCATTTGTGTTTCAGTGCGAACTCGTCGTCCCATTTCAGATCCACCTGGGAATCGAATGTTCTGTGCTACTCCAGCCTGAGCAATTCCAGGAATGCATATCGCCGCCTTGGCGAGTGCCCTGCTGTTCACACTACTCCGAGCAGTCAACGGGGTTGGTTTACCGTTGTCACTGCAACATCAAACTGCTGAGCTTAAAATGAAGGTCTGCTTGGTCGATGAGCACTAACTTATTAGAGCTCATCGACCAAGCGAACTTGGATTTCAACCTTCTAAGCTCTAATAAGCTAGCTCATTCAAATTTCCGTGGCCTCTTCTGCCTTTTAGCCAATTTTCTTGCTTTCTCGGGCCCACGGCGTTCGCATATTCCAACTCCAGCACCTCCAGTTCGCTTAGAAGAAGGGGATCGCTATAGATTCACAATGTAGAGGGCTACAGCAGCTCCCTTGTATCGGGTAGTTTTCATCGATTTTTCTGTGAAATGTGAATCTGACCTACTAAAGACATCTCACAACATCATTTAAAAGGAGCATCGTAGAGGCTTTGTTTAAGAACCTGCTGATTGTCTCAGTGACCTTCATGCGGTAGCTCAGCAAAATTTAAAGAGCTGGAAAGTTGTAGGGCCTCTATCAAGCATTACTTGAAGCGGCGTTTCTCTAAAAAGCAGGCAACTCCTTCCTTTCAAGTCGTACAGGTCAGCGCGCACTATCCGGCAAGTCATTTCTGCAAAATTCTTCTCATGCCAAATTTGAAGCTGCATAAAACAAGTCAGGCAGCTAGGCAACTTGTTTCCATCAGCAGAAACTTGTTGTGTGTTCTTCAACATTGGACTACTTCACATATTACAGAAGCGTCATGTAGGAGTAGAACAACGGCATTGAAAGATTCTTCTGATCAAAAACTGGTTCAACAAACAAGCATAAAGATCCAGCGCTTTCTTTTCTTGGAATTGGTAGTGGTGCACGTTCCTATATGATGTGAATGTCAGTCGACTTAAGGTGATAGCTTCTCCTGGAGACTTACTGAAACTCACAAGGACGGTATTTATTTATTTATTTATTTAAATATTGTTAATTTAAATTTAACGTCAACGAAATCTTCGAACAAACAAAATAACGGTAGACAACTGTCAAACGCAACAATAAAATGAACGCTCAAATACATTACAATTAAAAAATTCTCTAATTTAGTAATTACTATCTGGCAGCACTGATTTCATGGCAACTCCGTAGCAATGTACCCATACTAAATAATGTATAGAAGGTTGAGAGCCGAAAATCAAGCTACTAATCCTCCTATACATAAAAGAGTTAGCGGTTGTGTCTATCTGTCCGTCTGTTCGTCAGTCTGCCCATCCGTCCTTGCATCGGTTCATCTGGGCTTCCACTGACGTCGAGTAGCAGGTCTCCAGATTCAGATGAGGTGTCAACCACGTCGTGGCGCTAGCGTCAAAAGATATGTCAACGATGTCGCGCAAAGGGCGTCCGGGTTGAGAAAGCGTGTTACCGACGTCGTTGGACAGGCGTCCGGGTTCAGAAGTCATGTCAACCATGTCGCGCAGTGAGTGTCTGCGTTCAGAAGAGGTGTCACCGATGTCGCGCAACGGGTGTCCGGTTTCAGACGACGTGTCACCGATGTCGCGCAATGGGTGTTTGAGTTCAGAAGACGTGTCACCGATGTCGCGCAATGGGTGTCTGGGTTCAGAAGAGGTGTCACCGATGTCGCGCAAGGGGTGTCCGGATTCAGACGACATGTCACCGATCGGTGACCAGTGAAGGGGACCAGTAAAGGGGAGATCAGTAAAGGGAGGATCAGTAAATATGGGAGCAGTAATGGGAGACTACTGAAGGAAGGTCCAGTGGGGCGGGGGGGGGGGGGGGGCGGTAAAGGGCGACTAGTGAAGAGGAGACCAGTAAGAGGGGTGGGAGGGGCAGTGAATTGGGGATTAGTACCAGGGGACCAGTGAAGGGAAGACCAGTAAAGCTGGGTGCAGTAACGGAGGACCAGTTAAGGTGGGTCCAGCAAAGGAAGACCAGTGAAGGGGTAGAGTGAAGAGGGGAGAAGGGACCAGTGGAGGCAGGACCAGTAAGGGGGAACCAGTAGGAGGGGAGGGGCAGTAAAACGGGATCAAATAAAGGGGGTCCAGTAAGGGATCCAGTAAGAGGACAAGTAAAGAGAGGCGGGGCAGTAGGGGGAACAAGCGAATAGCGAGAGGGACCACTGAAGGCGGACCAGGATTTTTTCCTCAGTATCGTCTAGCGTGTTTCAGGCTTCAAAAGGCGTCGTGCCACGTGTGTTGGAGTGCAGAATACGTGTCACAGACGTCGTGGCGACGTCGTTACACGTGCGTCGGGGCTCAGCAAATTTGTCACAGACGTTATGCAACATGCGTCTGGGTTTATAACACGTGATCCAAACGTCATACAGCGTGCGTACAGATCTAAAAGACGTTCCACAAATCATACTTTTTACACCATCCGTGAGAAGATTTTTTAAAGGTTTCTTTCTATAAGTGTGCGAGTGTTTGACTCTCACTACGCCTTTCATTAAATTTTCATTTCACTCCGGCACAAGGTAAGGGGTATTGACGTGGTGGGGGTGGGGTAGGGACGATGGTTAAAGGAATCGGAGGAATATTATTGTCATTGAACAGTTATCGTTATTAAGCGGTCCACCAATACCGATTGGTTTCATTTATGCTTCCGCAGATTAAGCACTTTGGATTGAGACTTTCACAATCTCTTCCTCACCAAGTAGTGAAGAACGTGTGCGTCGTACAACAGATCGCGTACGTGTGATGGAGTGCGGATAAGCCCCATAGGAGGAATTTAGAAGATTCTTCCTTATCGTATCACGCTATACTATTCTATCAGTGGAGTTGATATATATCAAAATCAGTTTTTTAACTGTAATGAAGGTAAGAAGGCCTAGAGAAGAAAAGATCACCGTCGCGGGGTGCTCTATTCTCGGGGTATGGGGGCGAAGCCCTGGCGACCACCCCTCAACAGGAAGGAAGAAAAAAGTGTGCAATGAGACTTATCAGTGTCTAAGGGCTAGTGATGTGACTGCTGAGGATGAGGGCGACATTGAGAGACAAGAGACCACTCACTTTCCTCGATTCTACAATATAGAAGCAGCCCAGAGCCCCTTGCACCTCATTTTGGCCTAGCCACTCTTCTCGAAGTCATTGGATTTTCCCCACTTCCTTCCCGATAACCCGGACAGATTCGTAGTGTGTCAATCGCTTTGTTGCCATTGAGTGTATGCAATGTTGTATACTATGTAGGCGACTGGTTCTTTTAGTTCCGAAGAAGAGCTTAAGGCTCGAAAAGTCGTCAATAAAGATTCGATTACATCGAGCTGCACTACTATGATAATGAAGAAAAAACCCGAAACTCAGGGAAACAGCTGTCTTAAAAAGCTTAAAACTGACTATTACATCGGATAGGCACGCCAAACAGCCTTTCAGAATGTCTCGATGGCATAGTGTAGGAGTAAAATGCGTAGATCATCCGACAAAATTTTAACATTCGTGAAACTGGCAACAGACTTATTTGATGCCACAGGTCCCGAAGCAATGGAAGGCTGGTTCGCGTATTCGACACTCAAACCTAGAAGCGATCTGGAGTGTGCACGGAAGCTAAGTCCTCCTCCTTCTTCTTCTTCTTCTTCAGCGTCTGTCCCGGTTCGTAGCGGGGTCCGCTATTCTGTGTCATGACGTCACCTTTCCGGATCCAGCGCTAGATCAGGGTGGACACTAGCCGCTTTCAAGTCCGTATGTAACGTATCAGCCCAGCGCTGCTTCGGGCGCCCTCTAGGCCGCTTTCCTGTTACCTCGAAGTTAAGGCCTATCTTGCGGACGCTGTCTTCTTCTCCACGCAGAACGTGGCCGTACCATCGTAAGCGAGCTTCGCGCATCTTGTCAGTTATCGGCGCGACACCGAACTTCTGCCGAATAGCATCGTTTCGGATGCGGTCCATGCGCGTGACTCCTGCCGTCCAGCGCAGCATCTTCGTCTCTATGACGCTGAGGCGCGTTTCAACTTCCTTTGTCGCAGGCCAACACTCAGCGCCGTACATCGCTACTGGACGGATGACTGCTCTGTATATCTTCGACTTAAAGCGCTCTGGTATCTTCTTGTCGCAGAGCACGCCAGTCAACGAGCGCCACTTGGACCAAGCTGCACTCACGCGTGAATTCACTTCGACCATCAGTTTGCCGTCAGACGCGACTGCTGATCCCAGGTACTTAAAGACCGCAGTGCGTGGAAGCTCGATGCCGTTAACCTTGATGGAGCTGGACTCGGTAACGTCCGTCGCTAAATACTCGGTCTTCTTCACGTTCAATCTGAGTCCAAACCGCTCCAAGCGATCACACCAAGCTTGCACCTCTCGCTTGAGTTCACCTTTATCTTCGCTAGCGAGGATCACGTCATCGGCATAAAGCAACGTCCAAGGGACGGGCTTCTGAAGATCTCGTGTGATGGCATTCATGACGACAACAAAGAGGAGTGGGAAAAGCGCAGAACCCTGGTGTACCCCGACAGAGATGAGGGACTCCATCGAGGTTCCAGCTGCAGCTTGAACTCGACTCTTCGGTGAAGAGTAGAGGATTCGCACCCATTCTATGAGCTCTTCAGGAACTCCATGTCGTCGCAGTGCGTATCGCTTCACGCGATACGTGGTCAAAGGCCTTCTCCAAGTCGAGGAAGGCGATATGCACTGCCTTCTGTTTCTCGCGATGCTTCTCTATCAGGAGGCGAGTGGCGTGTATGGCATCAACGGTGCCACAACCAGCCACGAAGCCGCACTGATTGCTGGACAGCTGGACGATGTCCCGAATTCGTCCATCGACAATTCGCTCAAAAATCTTCATGCTGTGCGGAAGCAAGCGAATCGGACGGTAATTGGAGCAGTCTGCAGGACTGCCCTTCTTCTTCCAAATCGGGATCGTCGTACTTTGGCGCCAACACTCAGGCACCTTCTTCTCCGCCACAACCTGATTAAAGAACTTCGCTAACCACTCAGCAGGGTACCAGTACTTGGACTTCCTCAAATCAGCTGCCACGTCATCGGGCCCAGTCGCTTTGCCTGGCCTCATCTTCTTCAAAGCCGCTTCAGTCTCCTCCACGGTGATCTTCTGAACGGGGCCGTGGGTTGGAGCCGTTGAAGGGATGGCTGGATGAGGGAATTCTACCGTAGAGATTTCCTCAAAGTAATCGCGCCATCGCTTCAATGCCTTCTTGCGGTCCGTAAGAAGATGGCCGTTCTCATCATTGATTCCGAAGAACTTCTCGATGTCCTCGGTATGGCGATGGCGACTCTTTGCAAGTCGGTACAGATACCGCTCACTATCGCGAGACTCGAGCTTCTCGTTGACATCTCCATAATGAGTGGCTTTCGCAACAGCCACGACCTTCTTTGCAGCTTTCTTCGCTTCTTGGTACTTCTGCCAGTTATCGGCTGTCTTTTCGCCGAGAAACACGTGATAGAGCGACTTCTTCTTTCGAACTTTGGCTTTCACGTCGTTTGTCCACAGCCATGTCTGCTTGTCGACCTTCCGTCGCCCAGGCTTCGTAATGCCGAGTTCTGACTGTGCAGCTTGACGAATCGCGTCGGTCGCCTTCTTCCAAGTTTCGTCGACAGTTGTGACTGTCGGTAACCGCACGCGAGAAATCACAGCTGCTTCCTTCTCTCTGATTCGCCACCACTTAATTCTAGCTGCACCGCATCGCTCAACCTGCTTCAGCCTCGGAGGGGCGATCTTCAAAGTGCAGATCAGCGGTCGATGCTGTGGGGCGACCTCTCATACGGCACGATCTTCGCGTCTGTGACAAGATTCCGGTCGCGATCTCTCACAAGGACAAAGTCTATCTGAGTCTTTGTGTTCCCACTGTAGTATGAGATAAGGTGCGAGTCGCGTTTTCGGAAGACGGTGTTCACTATGGTGAGGTTATGCGATTCCGCGTAATCAAGAATGCGCTCACCATCGGCGTTACGTGATCCGTATCCGAACCCACCATGACAGCTGTACCCGTCTTTCGTAGCACCTACGTGCCCATTAAGGTCACCAGCGGCTATGATGACATCTTTCGACGGTATCACCGCTGTCTTCTCATCAAGCAGGCTCCAAAACCCTTCCTTGGCTTGATCCGAGCAGCCAGTCTGCGGAGCATACGCTGAGAAGAAGTGATAGAGTCGCTCCTTCGCGGCGACAACGATCTTCATCAATCGATCGTCAAAGCGCTCGACGCTTACAATCGAGTCACGAAATCGTTCGGAGACGATTATTCCGACACCACTGGTGGTCCTGGAACTTCCACATAGAACGGCCTTGAAGCCCAGTCCTATGTCCCTTGACTTGCGGCAGGACCACCTCGTCTCCTGCACCGCACAGAAATCAACTCTTCTACGCTCCAGTGCTTCAACCAACTCGCACGAGCGGCCCGTCAACGTACCCACATTCAGCGTTGCCACGCCGGTCCTGCTTACGTTACGGGACTTTCGGACTAGCTCAGTTGCCCCCCGATGCCGTCCTCGCATCAGGGACCCTCGCATACTTCTCACACTCGCCGGGCTCTGCGAGTGCGCGTCGGTTCCCGCGGACGCCGTAGCACTATCTCGAAACACTTGAGCTGTCATACACCATGTGATGTGACATGGGTCTTCGTAGGCCGGCCTGTCACAAGGGCCTGTCGCCTGCAATCGAGTGTCCGTGTTCGGCTTAACTCGCAGAGCGAGTAGTTTCCAGTGGCACCACGTGGAGGAACGGACATCGCCACCAAGCTAAGTCCTCCTCTGATTGCCCTTTAAGCATGTCATGCTATAAATATCCATTATAGATTGGCGACGCTATGGACAACAACCACAAATCTTTACGAAATGTTGCCTTCAATGAAGCTCATTGTTGAAGGAAACTGTAGCTCTTCTGTTATTTTTAAAAACGTCCGTAATTGCAGAAAGGACTAGGCTAGTGATTTCTCAGTGTTTTTTTAGAACACCATTAATGGAGCTCATTATAATGCTGCTCTCTGATGGTGGTGACATATCGACATATTTAACTCTGTAGTTGTTCTCATTTTATTGCTACCTTCCGCAAGGAGAGGTAGGTTTTATAATTATACAAGATTTTATATTTTAAATAAAAATAAAATTGTATTTTTATATTTATAGAAGTAAAAAACTATTAACAACCATATGAAAATACAAAAAATAAATAAAAATGAAAATAAAAATATTTAAAAAATAAAATAAATTATTAAATTAAAGTTTTGAATGTTTATAGTGCTCAGTGTGTTTTTTCCATTGTAAAACTTGGTTTTTACTGCATGGGTGAGTGTACAATAGTATATTACCCTGCACTGTATTAACAATTAATACCTTCTTCACTGAAGAGCCTCGGGGTAGCTAATGTAAACATGTTTTGTCTAAAGGTAGAGGCGAAACAAAATATGTTTACTGTAGTTGTTAGTTGTTAATGTTTTCGTTGTTAACGTCATTTGGTTACGATTGGGCTGTCGAGTCTCGTAGTTTTGAGGAAAAATGAGATGTTACGTACGTGTTACGTATAGATTTGCATCTAATTCTATATCGAAGCACGTCGCCTCGATTGTCTTCGAAAATTATTTCCAGAGACTACTGCAGGTCAACGAGTGGCACGAGATTCCGATGGTGGCAGGTCTAAGAGCGAAACTTGACCTCAGCCTCTTCATGTCCTGCGAAAGGTAACGCCGCCTTTGGCCGCTCAATACTAATGACGAAAAAAGACTAATGATGAAGCTAACGGAACGGCGAAGATCTAGCTACAAACTAACCAGACCATCAATTTATCCCTAATGAAGTAGATTCTTTGTATAAGTAAGAAATGTGAGTAAATTTAGATGCAGAAACTTTCCGCTGATTAATTTCCGCTGACAAGCTTTTTATAACAAAAAACTCCAACAATGTAAGATTTATATTTTTCTCCCATCGAGCGGATGATGGTTCAAAAAATCAGCTGGCAGCTATCACAAAGAAACTCTAAAGTTGGCTTTTTTGAGGCTTTGTATTGTTGTTATATGAATCACTTATTCATTCCACCGTTGTTATGCGTTCTAATTCTGCTTGGTCTGATTTCGCTTCTGAATTGTAATGGCCTTCCTCCACGTAAAGGATAAATAACGAATGAGTAAGTTAGTGGCTGCAAGAGAAATTTTCAATGGCAATCTTATGACATACATGCTCTACAGCCTCACTCATTTTGTCCGCTATCCTTTACAGACTGATCTCATTAGGTCTAGATAAAAACAGGATTCACATGCAGATTTCGAGGTCTCCAAACACGCTTTTGACAGGGAGAAACCATCGGTATTCTTTCTATGACACGCTCAGCGGTTTCTAAGAAATTGCCAGACCCGTATGATAAATTCACATTTCTCACCAACCTTTAGCACGAAAAGGTGGCCAACAAGCAAACAATTCTTTTAGGTTTTCGTTGGTGTTCGCCAGTGACCTGGAGTTAGACAGGCTAACGTTCGTCTTCGATGGAGAGGTGTGCTTTCTAATCTTCCTGGTTAGACTGTTGAATAATAAACGTGTACTAAAATAATGCATGTAAGGCGATTCGAGGCCGCCTTAGGTCTCGCCCGCCCCTTCGGGCAGTCTGGCTGGCTGCCCGGAGTTCTTCGCCCGCACGACAGAGCCCGACTAGCTACCCGTGTGTACTCCAGTCAAAAACAGCAGCAGTAAAGGGCCTCATTCCCCTGACCCCGAAAGAGCCCCCATTTCTGCAGCGATGGGAAGGACGAGTACGGAGAGGCTGCTAAAATCTCAGGGCCTAACCAGGCTGCGCAAATTGAGAAGGACTAGCATGACGATCTGTACTTGCAACGCCCGCACACTTGCATCGGAAGCATCCGTCGAGGACCTGATGATGCAAGCCAGGAAGATCAAGTACGACGTCATCGGACTGACCGAGACGAGAAGACACCACCCCCTACACGCCGCCTACGACTTCGGAGAAGAACTGTTCCTCAGAACATGCGACAGCAGGCGAGTAGGCGGCGTTGGTGTCCTCGTCAACACGCACTTGGCCATCAACATCGATTCGTACAAGTCTCTGGCAATCCGAATCGGACGTGTGCGACTGAAGCGATGTGGCTCCGTGTCAGCTTTGACTGTGTTCGTCGCGTATGCCCCAACATCCGACTACGACAACGAAGAGGACGAAGCCTTCTACGTGAAGCTGGAGAAGTTGTATAAGGAAGATCACACCTTCCACAAGGTGATCGTCGGCGACTTCAACGCCAAGATCGGATCGCGAAGGTCGCCGGAAGAACTTCACATCGGAACCCACGGATTGGAGTGGGACGAGCAAGGTGAAAGGCTGGCTGAGTTTATCATGTCGACCAACACCATCCATGGAAACTCACAGTTCCAGAAGCCTCCCTCTCTACGATGGACCTGGGAATCCCCCGGTGGCCAGTTCCACAACGAGATCGACCACATCATCTTCAATCGCAAGTATTGCCTGACGGTCGTTTCCGTTGTCCCCAAGTTCTACACGGGATCGGACCACCGCTTAGTTCGCGCAAGGTTCCGCTTTTCGCGTCAAGGAGAGAAGGCCGTGATGTTTAAGAAGAGGAGTCCCAGAACGACCATCAACTGGGACCTCTACACTTCTCTCGCCGGCCTTTGGGAAGATACCGTTATAGACAACATCGACGAGGAATACGACCACTTCGTGCACCATCCCCGCGATAGTGCTAAGGGAGCCGAGAGCTTGAAGACCACCAAGAGACGCCTGTCTTCGGAAACTCTCGAGCTGATACGCTAGCGTGGAGCAGCACGAGCGTCAGGCAACTACCAACTGACGTCCGAGCTTGCGAAGCTATGCAGAGCGGCGCTAAAGGAGGATCTTAAGGAGAGAAGGGCGGAAGTGTTGGCTGAAGCAGCAGAGGCAGGGTTGAGCATCCGCAATGTCTGCCGGAACTTCGCCAACTTCAAGACCAAGATGACCGCTCTCCGACGTCCTGAGGGAACGGTCACCTCTTCCAGAAGGACCATGGAGAAGGTCATCCACTACTTCTACTCCGATCTCTTCGATAGCCACGTCCACCTGCCCCCACGCCATCTTCCGCAGGATGGATACGTCGTCCCCTCTGTTCTCCCTTCCGAGATCCGACACGCCATCTCGTCGGTGAAGAAACGTACAGCACCCGGTCCCGACAGGATCAGACCCGAACACCTGAAGAACTTACCGCCAGCGCTCATCAACACCCTGGCGCGGCTCTTCTCGCGCTACCTGTCGGAATGCAAGGTTCCATCTCAGTGGAAGACCAGCAAGACCGTCTTGCTGTATAAGAAGGGAGACGTGCACGACATTGGCAACTATCGCCCGATCTGCCTGCTGTCTGTAGTCTACAAGCTGTTCACTCGAGTTATCCTGAATAGGATCAGCCGAACACTGGACGAAGGACAGCCATACGAACAAGCAGGATTTCGGAGAGGATTTGGCACGATCGACCACATACACACCATTACGAAGCTCATCGAAGTGTCGCGAGAGTACAAGCTGCCGCTGTGCCTTACGTTCATCGACCTGAAGAAGGCATTCGACTCCGTCAAAACTGAAGCGGTCATCGACGCCCTGCTCACTCAGGGTGTTCCAACTCAGTACATCAGAGTCCTTCGTGAGCTGTACAGTGGATTCACGACCAAAATCTCACCATTCTACAACGACCTCCTCATCGACGTGAAGAGAGGAGTTCGGCAGGGTGATACCATATCCCTGAAGCTCTTCAGCGCCACCCTCGAAAACGTCATGCGCGAACAAGAATGGGAGGACATGGGAGTGAAAGTCGACGGTCGGCAGCTGCACCATCTGCGCTTCGCTGACGACATCGTGCTCATAACACCAAGCATCAGCCATGCGGAGCGAATGCTGGCCGACTTTGATTGTGTATGTGGGAACGTTAGACTGCAGCTGAATCTTACGAAGACGATGTTCATGAGGAACGGACAAGTTTCTGATGGCCCATTCTCGCTCAACGAAACGAACATCTCCGTGTGCTCCAGCTACGTGTATCTGGGTCGCGAAGTCAATATGGCCAACGATATAGCGCCGGAGCTGAGCAGGAGGAAACGAGCGGCTTGGGGAGCTTTCAAGAGCGTCGAAGAAGTCGCGAAGAAGACGAAGAGCGTCCGACTCCGTGCCCACCTATTCGACTCTACCGTTCTTCCTACCCTAACATACGCCTCAGAGACCTGGGCCATACGAAAGCAGGATAAACACGCGATCAGCGTCGCGCAGCGTGGAATCGAGAGGACGATGCTCGGAGTGACACGACTCACGCAAGTGAGAGAAGGCCTCCGGAGTTCCGAGCTTCGCCGACGTTCGAAGATCAGAGACGCTGTCGCATGGGCCAAGTTGTCGAAAATCAGGTGGGCCGGCAACGTAATGCGATTCGCAGACACCATCTGGACGAGAGCCATCACCGACTGGATTCCGCGGGATGTCAAGAGAACACCAGGACGCCCACCAACACGTTGGTCGGACTTCTTCGTGATCGACGGGACGACAGTTGACAGGTCAAAGTAATGCTGAAGAAATTATACGAAGAGTGTGACAAACCTATCTGAAGAAATTTGGCCTATTGAAAGCATTTCGTTCTGTTAGCTCAAAACAGGTAAGAAGTTCAGTCATGCAGGGTTTTTCACCTTTGTGTTTTTTTGAATCCTTATGGAGTAGAAAAAGGTGTTTTTTCAGCGTGTGCAGAAGGTTGAAGTGGATACACCCGAAGAAGTCGATTTGCCTTTCCGCCCTCCAGTAGTCGGTGGCTGTAGAGAGGTCGACAGGAAGCATCTCCGACTTAACGTAAGGCAGCTTCTTCATTCTTCTTTCCTAGCTGTTACTTCTGGTATTCTTTTTAACGAGTTACTTTCTCTAAAACCAAGCACAAAGCTCTTTAAGCTCATATGTCACAAGTTCAAAGCGCTTCCGTTGACACTATCCTAGGTGAAGTATCAAGTTTTAGGGTGTTCACGACTTTTTCTTTATTTTTTATTTAGCGGGCAATGTAATTTTCTCCACAAGATAACCACCGTTAGTCGCCAACTTCTTCCTTCTTCGAACCTCAGCATTGTAAGCTGTTAGTCAGTTTCGTTTTTTGTGTCACATGAGGTATTTGGGTGGATTGCTATTTAACAAGGTCCGTAGTTCCGACTTTTTGTCGTCTTCAGAGGCCAATTGGATCCTCCGCAAGGGCTGATTTTTGCCCGCAGTACGTTCTACCACCGCCCTTTGAACAGAGGCGTGGCAAATGTCTGCGTCTCCACTATCTCGTGAGGCAGCCACTGGACTCCCGAGCAAGCACAGGGGGTTGGGGGTGGGCGGGCCAGGGGGCGAGGGGTAGAACGCTCGTCCCCCGCAGTCACCGGCGGCATTTACGCCAATCTACTTCAGAAACTGGCGAACGCTGTACGAGAAAACCGGTCAGGACGTGCTTCCGTCCACCTCCTTCACGACAACGCTAGGTTGCATGTAGCTAGATAAACAGGTAGAAATTGGAGAAGCTAGGATGAGACACGGTTCTCCACCAACCCTATTTCCTGATATTGCCCCTCTGGCTGTCACTTATTTTGTCGGGGGACGAGCGTTCTACCCCTCCTCCCCCTGGCCACCCACCCCCAACCCCCTGCGCTTGCTCGAGAGTCCAGTGGCTGCCTTACGAGATAGTGGAGACGCAGACATTTGCCACGCCTCTGTTTAAAGGGCGGGGGTAGAACGCCACTCCGCCAGTGACTGCGTGCCCTTGCGGAATCCTAGGAGCAGCAAAGAATGCACCTCCCGAGGAGAAGGCCAGGCCATTTTTGCTTGCGTTGGCAGGTCTATTCCTCCAGGGAGCCACACGGCACTTTGCGTGTTAGAGTCGTAGCGAACCCTACTCTTATCTTCAGTAATTAGGTCTTCTGCAAACACCTTTCAGCGAGCGCGAAGAAGGGGAGACTTCCAAATGGATATACGGGTAAACCGTATGTTATCGGTTATGGCATGAAAATTCCATAGACTGAACACTTTTCTGTAGGTGAAGGACTGGAGGAGACTGAGGACCGTTGGAGGGGTGGAGCCGAGTCTCGTCGCAAGGCTGCTTCTGCTATCCCCAGTGTCCTCTTTCACATCACTGATAGCAGCTAAGTCTTCCTTGATGATGGGACGCAACAGAAGGTCCCACCATGAAATCTGCCTTTATGGGACGCGACTGGTGCGCAACGCTACAAATAGGTACGCAGATGGGACAGAACAGCTTTTATGGGACGCGGCTGGGATGCAAGGAGTGTCTGAGTCTGTAGAATGTAGAAAAAAAGGACATCATAGAAGATGATGATGCTCTTGCGGAACATCCACCCCATGGGATCACAGATGCAATAGCAATTGTCACTGACCGTTTGGTCACAAACTTTTGCCTGGTTATTATACAGACCACATGGAATTGATCCTCTGATCTATTCCATGTAATACCTAGAACCTTCGGATCCGTTTCGGCCGATATATTCGACCAAGTCTAATCTTCGAAGTCCGTGTCCCTTCCTCCGAAACGAGCGAATCCGCGCTTGTCGGTGTCGATGGTGGTGGTGGCTCCAAGTGCGCTGCTGATGCTTCGAACGGTTACCGTCGCTCCAGTGCCACGACGCCATTCATAGAAGATGATGGTGCTCTTGTGGAACTGACAAGGAGAGCCTCCAGAGTGGCCGTGAGCTTTTGCGATGCAACTTTTACAGGATGTACGGTCTCGTGTGGGGAGTCCAAAGCCATAGTTACTTTTTTCGTAATACTCATCTGCGGTCGAAAAAAAAACCGTCTGGAGCGTGAGCGCGCAGCTCATAACGCCCTGCTGCCAGCCAACGGGATGTGGTCTGTTGGCGTAGTGGTAACAGGGTCGCCTCTCGGGTGCCCCGAGCGGGTTTGATGGTTCGGTCCCCGGTGCCGCCAATGCTTTCGCACACATCGGATCGTTATTATTATGCACTTGCGTGATCACAGGAGTCAATTTGTACACGATTAATGCTTTTAGTATTTGAACCTAGCCTTTTTGGGCTTTCGTTTGAATTTGCTACACAGCAGAAATGGCATCTTGAAAGTAAGTAAATAGCATAGAACATCGTACGAACTGGATTCCATTCGCACGCATTTGCTCAATTGCAGATTATATGCCAGACCTACCGGCAGTTCTGCGATCCGGTATTCCGGCCATGTCTGGCATACGTTTCGGTGGCGGCTGGATAAGTTGATGATCACCCGCGGCCCTTCTCTACGCCTACCGATTATGCCTTCAACGAAGAAGAAGTAATGATGCCTTGTCAGGGAGAGGAGGATTGTTCGTCCCTAGCGTTTGCAAGATGCTGCTGGTGTGATAAGCGATAATCTTTTAAATGTTTCATAGTTCTATATCAGAATTGTTGTTATCATTGTCAGCAATAAAAGCAGTTACTTTATGTGAGCAAG
Organism: Heligmosomoides polygyrus bakeri; assembly: GCA_947359475.1. Classification (NCBI taxonomy): domain Eukaryota; kingdom Metazoa; phylum Nematoda; class Chromadorea; order Rhabditida; family Heligmosomidae; genus Heligmosomoides; species Heligmosomoides polygyrus. The sequence goes on from OX375866.1 coordinate 78,168,676, forward strand.
AATTTTTTAATGTTAGCGACCCAATAGAATGTTATAGTGCAAATACGATCCATTGAGAAATAACTCAAACGAAAGCCCAAAAAGGCTAGGTTCAAATACTAAAAGCATTAATCGTGTACAAATTGACTCCTGTGGTCACGCAAGCCCATAATAATAACGATCTGATGTGTGCAAAAGCATTGGCGGCACCGGGGACCGAACTATCAAACCCGCTCGGTGCACCCGAGAGGCGACCCTGTTACCACTACGCCAAAAGACCACATCGGAACGGGTGGTAGCAGGGCGTTATGAGCTGCGCGCTCACGCGTCCAGCCGGTTTTTTTTTCGACCACAGAAGAGCATTCCGAAAAAAAGTAACTACAGTTTTGGACTCCCACAGTGGACCCTACATCCCGTAAAAATTGCATCACAAAAGCTCACGGCCACTCTGGAGGCTCTCCTTGTGAGATTGTGATTAATGTTATGGAAGGCAACGTGGCTATATATAGATATCATGTAAGAGTTTCGAGAATGATCTACAAATGCCCCGTGTTAGATCATGAGTACCGATCAATAAAGGGCAGTTGGGGATTTTTCAAAAAGTTGATATTTGCTAACCACCCCTATGTATATATCCTGCATCGACACAGCCATCTCTCTCGCATAACTCTATCTCCTGCAGATCACCTGGGAGCTCCAAGAGCAAATTTATCCTTTACAGCTGAGTTCCGGAACGAATGGATTTGACGTGCAATTGGACTCTGAAGTTGTGATTCGCCCGCGACGAAATGGAACTGAGAACCTAACTGTGGGTTCATTTCTACTCTACGAGTGTATTCAGATTCCTCCAGGTTGATTACTGTCCAGACGTTTCCAGATACTGCTTCCACAGAAGAGCGCATGCTGCTTGATACGCGGCATCCTTCTGATGGACAACGGTAATTACCTTTTTCTTCGAGGATGGAAGTTCAAATCTTGAGATTAGATCTTGGCACGGCCAAGAAACTTTCCCAGCTCACGCCTCACGTCATGTTTCGCGCACTAGAGATAACTCAGAGGGAATTCGTAGGACTATCACCAATAATTTTCATTTCTTACTTTACTGTGTTTCCAAAAATACGGAAGTTCTAATCGCATTAGATGGTGTGATAGTCCTATTACATTCAATCCTGGAATGCTCCTGGGAGTTCCGAGGAGTTCCAAGCATTTGACGGTCGAAAGGACAGCGCCATAAGCCGACATAAATTTTGACCAGCCCAGCACAAGCCTTCTCAAAGCACCCCTTCTACTGACAGATGAGTGATGTAAATTGGTGAATATCAGTTGTTTGTTTTGCTCTCTGGGGCCTATTCAGAAACGACTTATAGCAATCCTACGGTCAAAATACTGCCGAAATCCCTGATAGAGCGACTTATCAGTGAAGCACTTCACCATATCGCTTGCTGATAAGTCGCGACCGTTAGGTTTATAGCATACCACCGGCGACGAGTCGCGGCGACAGTGTTGCACGGGTAGCTACGCAGTTCGTAGCTGCCCACACAGCAGTCTCGCCACGACTCGTCGCCGACGATATGCCATAGGCCTTAGATTGCTGTAAGTCGTTGATGAATTGAACCCTGGTTTCTCTTTTCATCAGGAACGCCTCAGTAGAAGTATTAGGTCTGCGACCGATATGCAAGTCTTAAATTCTCATGATTTTCATCACATTGCGTTGCTCCCTTGATTCTGTGCCCGTTTTTAACAATTCGACCGCAATAACTTGTCTCACAGACAGCACAAATCTTTGAGGACGCTTTCTTATTATACTATATTATTCCATCTAAGAGGTGTTTAAGGGGTTAAAAACAAGAACGAAAATATTTTTGTTGGGCAATCGCTTAACGAGAAAAGAATGTTCGCTATAGTTCTCGTCAAACAACAGCTGCGTGATTACTATTCTCCAGTGGCTACAGCAGTTTGTTCTGTTTTTCAACAGCTTGCTGTAGTTTCCGAAACCCAACTTTTTTAGTGCTTATTGCTGTGTGCGTTTCCTAGTGCAATAAATGAATTGATGAAATGAGAAATAAGTTAGAAAAAAGCAAGAAGCTTTCAAAAGGTGGCGCAGTGATACCACGGGGGGGCAGCCCATGGGCTTCGACCGACATAAGCGTAGCAGTCGGATATGGTGACGTGGAATTTCCCACATTGTACGCAAACTGACGCGTACAAACGTGTACTGCAAGTTGGAGCGAGAGGGGCCTAGATCAAACGGGTAAAAACTCGTTCAATGTGGGCTGACCCATCATAGTAGCATTGCGCCCAAAAGGTTAACTACTTTAACGGATAGCGTGCCCATCTTCTTAATTTTTCTCTTCAGAAATGGAATTCACTCCGACGCCTCCAAAGAAACACAAAGCGACGAGGTTCCGAACAGGTCAGCTTTCTCGTATGTGAAGGTGTTCTGCCTCTTCTTGAGGGATCTATCTACCCAATCTATCTAAGCTAGTGAACTCCATCAAAACTGTGAAGGGGTGAGAGATGGAATGGAGAAGAAGTGGTGTTAAGAATAATAATGGTACCGATTAGGGAGAACCTACATAAAGCCCCTTCCCCTGAATAAACAGGTTAAAACCTCTTCGGTTCACACTCTAACTGGCGATCAAGTCGGACTCCACAAGAAGAAATCGAGGGATCAACGCTACCAGCACCAGCAGCAAGCCAAGGAGCAAATAAATGAGAAGAGTACAGAAGTACAATATGACGATGACGGACGCGAACCAATCGACGGTCGATGCGGCTAGGAGTGGTGTGGAAGTTAATGCTTCCACCACGATGCCCAAGTCAGGCGGCCTGATAAGGCAGGAGCCCTATCGGGGCCGCACGCCCGGCCCGTATGTGCAGGGTACGTCGTGGAGAACGTGGTGGGAACATTTTTCAATTTTTTTGATATTGAGAAAGGTAGTGGAAGGAGCGAGACAAGCGTCTGATCCTTTCAAAACAAGTGGGCGGATCTACCTACGAGTTGTTGGTGTTCCTCCTTCAGGGCCGTGAGCTTGAGGAAGTGTTCTTGAATGAGCTCAGGGCCGCAATGGGAAAACATTTTCAGCCTAGGAAGCTGATCTTAGCGGAGCGATTTGGACTAAGATCCAAAGTCCAGAGGACAGGCCAGGCTCTGCATGAGTTCTATGCAGAGGTGCAGAAGGCTGCGAATTGATGCAGCTTTGACTCTATAAAAACTACCGAGACGTTTTCGTCACGGTGGTTTTCAACGACAGTTCGGAACCGGTGGAAAGTAGGAGGCGACTCCTCGAAAAAGAGGAGCTGACATCGAAGAAAGCACTGGAACAAGCAGAGGCTTTCGTAAGGGTGGGGGCTTATGCTCCTCACCTTAAGGAGGGTCCAGTGCAATTAGGAGTGACAGGTAAGAAATAGGAGAGAAGACCGACAGCTGTCCAAGCGCCCACAAACACAGGAAAGAAGTTGCGAAGACTGGGCAAAATGCTTGCGTGCGTGGAACCTCCTGGTTGCTCCGTCAGTGAGGATGAAGTGGAGTTGAACATGTGTGTCAACGCGGTCTATGCGACCTACTGTAGGGGCACAGATCACTGTCGTAGAGCAGGAAACCGGTGAGAATAAATAGCAGAGGTCGGACTATCGAGGTCTGGCAGAGATTGCACATAGACTTCTGTGATGGGAACGGAAGCACTTGTTGATAGTGGTGGACGCCAAGTCAAAGTGGCCGGAAACAATTCGTATGCGATGCACTAAGGCAGAGAAGGCAGTGGCAAAGTTGAGATATTTTTAGCAGGAATGGTTTACCGGAACAGCTAGTATCAAACAATGGACCTCCCTTTACGTCGAAATACTTTCGCGATCATTGCAAAAGTAGAGGGATCGAACAAACGTTCTACCTTCCTTATTATCCAAACTCTAACGGAGAGACCGAGCGGTTTTTACAGATATTCAGAAAACGCGCTGTTCAAAGGCCTCAGAACTGGCAAGAGCGAAGAAAATGCTCTGTGTGATTTGCTACTTGAATACAGAGTAGTTCCACACGTAGCCACGAATGAAGCACGGGCTAAAATGCTGGTGAGGAGAAATCTGCAGAACACCCTGGATGTGTTGAGAACTGGTGGTGAACGGACACCTATGAGCAGGTATCAAAGGCAGATGAAAAGTGACTACGATAAACGGAAGAAAGAGCGATTGTTCAAAGTCGGACAAGAAGCTTTTGTTCGCAATTACAGCAATATGAGGGACAGGTGGTTTCCATGAATTGTGGTAAAACAGTGCGGAGCAAACACATGAAGTGAATATTGGGTTTGTTCAAAGAAAATTTAATGTAAATCAAATGAAAAAACGTGTGATATGTGGGAAGAAATTGATGAGCCAAGACGACATGAAATAGTAAAAGAGGAGTTAGAGCAGAGAGAGCTCCCAAAGAGGCTGAGGCGACCACATTAAGGAGATCCAATAGGAAGCGGAAACAGACCGAACGCATGCGAGAGTTTGGAGAGAAAAGAAAGAAAGCGAATCAGATAGTGATTTGAAAACGAGCGGTAAACAGTGATAAGAAGGATAGGATAAAAGGCCTTATATAAGCGAAGGAAATGGGGAGGATGGTCATTTCTGCATTTGGAGCCTTCAGCCGGCAGCCCAGCGCTGACACGTCGTCTGGGGGAACTGTACCGCCGATCCCGTCGTTTACGAGCCATCAATGGTTCATGATGCCACCGCCCGCTATGGAGCCTTGGCCATAGGCGAATATGGGCCCGCCGGTGGAGAATGAGCGAATCAGTCGTGATGAGGACTCAGGGTGGAGACGTGGGCGCTGTGGTTTCAACAATTGCCACAACAACCCAAGCGATGGCGGAAAAGGTACGGAAAGAAGTGCAGCAACTTCGATGGGCGGGGGACGAAATCGGAAAAAAGAAGCCGCTCGCGAGACCGGAGCAGCCGACCGACAAGTTCCGAAGAAGGCGCATAGCAAACCGCTCGGGGTACCACAATAGTCGCTCAAGGAATCGCCAATCAGAGCGTGCAAGAAGTCGTTCCAGCAATGGCCGCACAAGTCCTTCGGCTAAATGCCGGAAGCGCTCATCGTGTGCGACTTGAAAGTATTGGTAGAAAGAAATAGTTCTTGGTTAATTGTGCTACTGGTGGAGAAGAGGTAGAAGTGGAGGAAGAAGAGGGATCCAGAATCGAATCTCGGTTGCGACCCTCCCCTTCCCCGGCTGAGTGACCGGGTTGGTCACTATGGGGGATGTTAAGGGGTGAAGGATGGAATGGTGGAGAAGGGGTGTTAACAATGATCATGGTAGCTATTAAGGAGAACCTATATAAACCCCTGAATAAACGTATTAAAACCCTCTTCGTGTGGTTCACACTCTAACTAAAACTAATACAGTGCTGAATTCACTTTTATTCAAGCCATGATAGAGTACATAATACAGTGTTGCTCACAGAAGGCAAACAAATTCGTTTCCAAATGGAAAATCATAGTGAAGAACGGAGGAGACTTCATGAAATAGCATTTTTGAGCTGTCGCACTACAGGATAAGGGTAAAGGTTGGCGTTCATCAACCCTTTTTTGTGTCGTCACGCATTCTACTTCTACAAGGAATCGTGGAGGCGGTTTGCGTAATTGTCCTACATAACGATTTGAGGATGCTACCGATGCACGAAATTAATGCTTTATCCTTCCTAGGCAAGTCTTGCCGCATTATTCAAATACCCCGGAGAACGGAAAATTTTGTTGGCGTGGGTGCAACCCGAACCGATAACCTGTAGTCGAGTGCACGCGACAGCTGATGCCTTCTGCTTCCGCGCTGCTGCGCGCTGGGTCGTTATATTTTAATGTTAATATCAAAAAAGAATATAAACTTTGCATGCGGCGTATCTACTTCTAGAACTTCTAGAGCCTGAAACATACTGGTCTAAGTAGCCCATTTAGTGCGTTCACATGCTCCCACATATATTGAACAAATGGTTAGCATGATGGTCTAGTATATTCAATGAAACCCTCGAAATGTTCAAAGCTCCACAATTCTTGAGGATTGCTACGTATGTAGGCTTGACGTCCTCTTTATTCGCACGACGTCAACCTCCATCCCCTCTCATTAACAGAACTTCGCGACGTCATCTTCCATCTACCTAGGTCTCTAGTAATTTGCTTGCATTCGTATTTGCAGTCCTGTTTAATAGAGTTTCAGATAAGCCATCCACCAGACAGTCTTCGACTTCTTCAAAGTCTTCCGACTTCCAACGACTGTTCACAGGCTTACATATAGACGTCACACCGAAGACAACCACCGGACACAATTTCCAGCTCATTTCCTGGTAAGGAGCTGTTGTGTGCGCAGGCAAGAGGTGGCTATGTGGATTCCTTCCAGGACCGATATGGTGAACCGCGAGTGGTCGATTCCGTTCTTGGTCTGTTCCATCTCCGTGCTTGTTGTGATGGTGACCATGGTAGGCCTTGGCCTCGCACTTTTCCTCTATCTCCAGACCAGGCCTCCTCCGTCGAAAAGATTCTATTCAATAGAAGATTGAGGTCAGACCTGCACTATATAGCGCTCGAGCCACTTACGTGTAGCTTTGTTCAGACGTTCCAAAGGTTTGGTTTTCAGAATCGCTCCGGGATACAGGTCTGAATAATCCTTTGGTATCCTTTCTGGCGCTATTTACTAACGCAACCCCAGGTTTGTTTCCCTTCGTGGATCGCGGACTATCTTCCCTTCCTCGAACCTGGCAGGTGAAACATAATCAGAAGGCTCCAGGCCAAAACGGAAACACAACTCCTGCTTATCAGGCGTGATAATACTTTACAAGGAATCTATCAAAATCTTGTTTCGGATTCCTCAGTTGGTTAACTTAGCTATAGATATCATGCTGTACGAAAAATTGAATCTTGAGCAAGAGATCCAACTTCTTCTTCAATATCAGATACCTCGCTCAAGAGGTGGCTTTCTATGTGCTACGGGATATGGAGTCAAATCTATTGAGTACGATTGAGGTCATATGGTTGCATTCACCCTCTAAAACTAGGAAAACAAATCATCCAACAAGTACCTGCCAGTGAGGCCGATGGGTTCACATCAGTTTTAAGAACACAAACAACGCGGTTTGTGCCGCTGATTTAAGCCATATGTGTGCGTCTCTCAGTTTATTTCGGATCCATAATAACACTCGATTATTTAACAAACACTTCGTTCTTGCCAACGAGCTCGATATCCTCGCTACCAGCTCCTCTAACCCCTCATCATTCTCTGCCTCTCCTTCTTCCCGATGTTCTCCTTCTTCGACAGTTTGGTTTTCTGGAAAAAGAAGCACAGAATAACAAGTTCCACATCAGCACTTTTCACTTCAATTTCATTTCAGGGCAGTGTGAATGAATATGTACATTTTATAGCCTCCTAGAAATAATACCATGTGCTTTTCAAATCATATTGATTTGTGCGAAAGAGATGTGTTTGTAATTGTCTACACTTTATGTATATATGTAGAGGAGTAAATTATTTTTGAGATCACTGTTCGGCAAAGTTAAAGAATTAGAAATTTGACTGCCGAAGACAATTATACCGGTTTTTGTCCGCGTGAAGGAGCATTATGACTGGCTGAGTAGCCAGCAAAACCAACACAATTTATTATTGACGCAAAGCCGTCTATAAATCATGGCCTCACACTGCACTTTGAGCCTGATTTTAATGAGTGATGACAAAGCACTCTAACAAATAAGATAGCAGCTCCTCCGCCACGCAGCTGCCGGTACCGACAGAATAGGAAACTTCGGAGATTTTTATGCTGGAAGTGCATAAGTATGCGAGCTGTGTGTTGGCAACTGTAATACGGTCACGCGGATGCACGACTCTTTGCCTACAGCACCAGCGAGAGGGCAGAATTACTGTGAAAGAACGCACAAAACCTAGTCGTCGTCTGAGGCTTATGAGCAACTGATACACGAACCAAACTAACTGTTAGGCAAGTTGCTCTCTGGAGGCGTACGGTACGTGTGTACAGAACATAAACAAGCTGACGGAAACGTGAGGTGCAATGGAGAGATAAGCGACGGAGCGACCGTCCGGCGAGATGCAGGAGGACAACAACTAAAAATTAACAACTTTGGGCCGATTGCCTCTATGGCTTATGTCATACCATCGCTCACCCCGAGCGACGCGTAATGATATGCACCCAAATCGATTCCATCGCGCCGCCCGATCGATATGGGAGCATATCATTAAGCGTCGCTCGGGGTGAGCGATGGTATGACAAAGGCCTATAGGACGGGCAGAGAACAACAAGTAACGGTATTGGCGTTGGTACACGATATTGACAATGGCGCACCGATGATTGACTGTGGCGCGCAGAGTTGCGGTGGCGCGCGGATTGGTGACGGCGGCCCACTACGTATTTACTTTACTCAATGTTTAGCAAACCAGCTACTTCAACAGAGAACGGCTAACTTGATTTGAATTTCCATTCCACTGCCATTCTATCGGGTTGTTCGATAAATAGTGCGTTTGTTTCCCATAGATGGCGTGAGCTGTACATTTTTGTTTTTTGTGGTAGTGATTGCGTGGCTTATGCAATATTTTAAAGGCTAGATTTTAGACTATCCTCTATCAAAAAGTGAGTGTCATTATTACAATCAAATTGGTAGAAATTAAGTTGAAAATTGACAGTCAAACAGATCATTATCGGCATATTTTATTGTTTTGCTTTTTGGCAAAAATGACGTGCAAACTCGGAAGAAATTATGTGAAGTCAATGGTGGGGACTGCTATACTTAACACCTGTGTCAGCGTTGATTTGATCACCTTCGCTCTGTAGATTTTAATGTGCAAGATGCACCACATACTGGTCGTATCCACTACGAAGGCGTCTGTCGAGAATAACCTGCATGTGACTCTCGAGAGATGGCAGAGTCAGCAATGCGTTTGTGATTAGAATCACACTTCTATTGTCTCGTTCATAGTGGGAAAGGTACCTGTGCGACAATGAGTTAGATGCACATCTATGTTTTTCTCGCATGCGTGGCTCACAAGTGTTCATAGTCAGCAATGTGTCGAGCACAGTGGAAGACTGGAACAGTGCCGGTAGTCGTAAGAAGTTGCCATATGTTGGGAGATTTCCTCTATCGGGAACAAGATAAGATGTGGGGTGACACTCAGGTTATTCAAAACAATCCCTACACATTTGTTTCGAGCTTAGAGGTGTAGAGATTATAAAGTGTTGGAAAAGGTTTTGTTGAGGTCAGAACTCTCGTTCCATGCGGTCTTCTGCCTGCATCCTCTGCTTTTCGGACAGGATTACAGCAAGAGCGCTGTTCAATCGCACTAAACATTACCAGATCATGTGAGAATGTTGATAAGCCATTTCCAACGAGGATGTCGCTGAAGCGCGCTGAGATTATATTGAACTAGCACCCCCTACAGAAGTCAAGGAGTGCGGGTTAGAGTACTGTTTGGTGTGAGAATTTTATTCGCAACCAAATGATCTTGCAGCCTCAGTTTGTTTAGCCTTTTAATTTATTTTTGTTGTTGACCATGTCTAACCTACGTTTGGTGCTTATAATTCCTCACACATATCTGTTATACTTATGCATATAACAGAAAGTGTCTCCAATGAAGGGCTTTATTAGCAACCTAGAGTTGTTTTTTGCCTTCACACTCTTTTCATGGCCACATAGTTCATCTATAGCCATATTTAGTTATTATATGTGATTTTGGATAAATCTTTGCATGAAATGGTGTGAAAAGGTCAGCTCCCGTTAGGACGCAACTCACGTTATAAGCGGATTTTCTCCGGTCCCTACAAACGCGCTGTAACAAGAGGGGACTGTATTTTCTTCCAAACTGCGCTCGATATGCCCCCACGGTTGTCTGCAATGTATAATATTTAAAATTGATGAAGTATTACCGCATGTTTCTTTCTTGCGAAGATCTTGGTTGAAGACGGGTCAGCACAAGCACGGTTCGTGTGCCAGTAAATGTTGTATTTCTAACATCACCTGTATCACCTGTCGTCCCGTTGATCATCGACTTGCTCGAGCGGGCGCCAGCAGCGTCTCCATTCGTCCCTGTCGCGTGCCAGAGTTCTCCAATGGATCCTCCTCGCTCGAGGGGCACGAAGAGCGTCATAGCGGTCGTTCAGGGCTTTCACGAGGAAGTCCGACCAACGCGTTGGTGGGCGTTCTGGTGTTCTATGACATCCCGCGGAATCCAGTCGGTGATGGCTCTCGTCCAGATGGTGTCTGCGAATCGCATTACGTTGCCAGCCCACCTAATTTTCGACAACTTGGCCCACGCGACAGCGTCTCTGATCTTCGAACGTCGGCGGAGCTCGGAACTCCGGAGGCCTTCTCTCACTTGCGTGAGTCGTGTCACTCGTCCTCTCGATTCCACGCTGCGCGACGCTGATCGCGTGTTTATCCTGCTTTCGTATGGCCCAGGTCTCTGAGGCGTATGTTAGGGCAGGAAGAACAGTGGAGTCGAATAGGTGGGCACGGAGTCGGACGTTCTTCGTCTTCTTCGCGACTTCTTCGACGCTCTTGAAAGCTCCCAAGCCGCTCGTTTCCTCCTTCTCAGCTCCGGCGCTAGGTCGTTGGCCATATTGACTTCGCGACCAGATACACGTAGCTGGAGCATTCGGAGATGTTCGTTTCGTTGAGCGAGAATGGGGCATCAGAAACCTGTTCGTTCCTCATGAACATCGTCTTCGTAAGATTCTGCTGCAGTCCAACGTTCCCACATACACGATCAAAGTCGGCCAGTATTCGCTCCGCATGGCTGATGCGCGGTGTTATGAGCACGATGTCGTCAGCGAAGCGCAGATGGTGCAGCTGCCGGCCGTCGACTTTCACTCCCATGTCCTCCCATTCTAGTTCGCGCATGACGTTTTCGAGGGTGGCGCTGAAGAGCTTCGGGAATATGGTATCACCCTGCCGAACCCCTCTCTTCACGTCGATGAGGACGTCGTTGTAGAATGGTGAGATCTTGGTCGTAAATCCATTGTACAGCTCTCGAAGGACTCTGATGTACTGAGTAGGAATCCCCTGAGTGAGCAGGGCGTTGATGATCGCTTCAGTTTCGATGGAGTCGAATGCCTTCTTCAAGACGATGAACGTAAGGCACAGCGGCAGCTTGTACTCTCGCGACATTTCGATGAGCTTCGTAATGGTGTGTATGTGGTCGATCGTGCTGAATCCTCTCCGAAATCCTGCTTGTTCGCGTGGCTGTCATTGGTTCAGCGTTCTGCTGATCCTATTCAGGATGACTCGAGTGAACAGCTTGTAGACTACGGACAGCAGGCGGATCGGGCGATAGTTGCCAATGTCGTACACGTCTCCCTTCTTGTACAGCAAGACGGTCCTGCCGGTCTTCCACTGAGATGGAACCTAGCACTCCGACAGGCAGCGCGAGAAGAGCCGCACCAGGGTGTTGATGAGCGCTGGCGGGAGGTTCTTCAGGTGTTCGGGTCTGATCCTGTCGGGACCGGGTGCTGTACGTTTCTTCACCGACGAGATGGCGTGTCGGATCTCGGAAGGGAGAACAGAGGGGACGACGTATCCATCCTGCGGAAGATGGCGTGGGGGCAGTTGGACGTGGCTATCGAAGAGATCGGAGTGGAAGCCGTGGATGACCTTTCCGGAGACAGGCGTCTCTTGGCGGTCTTCAAGCTCTCGGCTTCTTTAGCACTATCGCGGAGATGGTGCACGAAGCGGTCGTATTCCTCGTCGAGTTGTCCATAATGGTATCTTCCCAAAGTCCGGCAAGAGAGGTGTAAAGGTCCCAGTTGATGGTCGTTCTGGGATTCCTCTTCTTGAACTTCGCGGCCTTCTCTCCTTGACGCGATAAGCGGAACCTTGCGCGAAGGAGGCGGTGGTCCGATCCCGTGTAGAACTTGGGGACAAAGGAAACGTCGGTCAGGCAATACTTGCGATTGGAGATGATGTGGTCGATCTCGTTGTGGAACTGGCCACCGGGGGATTCCCAGGTCCATCGTAGGGAGGGAGGCTTCTGGAACTGTGAGTGTCCATGGATGGTCTTGGTCGACATGATAAACTCAGACAGCCTTTCACCTTGCTCGTTCCACTCCAAACCGTGAGTACCGATGTGAAGTTCTTCCGACGACCATCGCGGTCCGATCTTGGCGTTGAAGCCGCCGACGATCACCTTGTAGAAGGTGTGATCTTTCTTATAGAACTTCTCCAGCTCCACGTAGAAGGCTTCGACCTCTTCGTCGTCGTAGTCGGATGTTGGGACATACTCGACGAATACAGTCAAAGCTGGCACGGAGCCACATCGCTTCAGTCGCAGACGTCCGATTCGGCTTGTCAGAGACTCGTACGAATCGATGTTCATGGCCAAGTGCGTGTTGACGAGGACATCAACGCCGCCTACTCCCCTGCTGTCGCATGTTCCGAGGAACAGTTCTTCTCCGGAGTCGTAGGCGGCGTGTAGGGGGTGGTGTCTTCTCGTCTCGGTCAGTCCGATGACGTCGTACGTGATCTTCCTGGCTTGCATCATCAGGTCCTCAACGGATGCTTCCGATGCGAGCGTGCGGGCGTTGTAAGTACAGATCGTTCTAACATAATAATAGATAATTCTAATGGCAATACTAAAAACCCACTGACAAGTATGAGGGAGAACGATGAAACAGCCGACGCGTAGATGAGAGAATGGCTCACAATAGTGTGAATAAGGCCTATATAATTTCATGATAGTGGCAGAAGGTGCAAAACCACAGCAGCAATTTACATATGCCTGGATCCAAACCCCCGATCTCGTGCTGACGAGTACTAACCACTATCTATCGGCCAACTCCGTAGTGCTGGTGGATGGCATCCCGGCAATCACATGGGGTTGCCTTGCGACAGTTTTTCGTCATTTTCGCACCACTCAGTGGCCCGTAGCAAAAACGGAAACCACTTCGGTGCTTCTAGTCTCAAGCCTTACAACATCTTGTAGGTCTCGTTGATAATCTCTAAGGAAATTTCATTGGCTTCCCTTGTTGTGCCATCAGATTACCGTTTGTTTCTCTCCCTTAGAAAGCATTTAAATGGCAAAACCTTTCATTGAAATCAAGCTGGTAAAATGAGTTGCAGTTGCTTGTCGCTTCTATAATAAAAACCAAGGTTTCTTCATACACAAAATTTTTCAACTTACCGAAAAATTGCAGGTCAAAATGATCAATACATCACCGACTCTCTGTTAACCTCGGCATGATTGCGCACTTTTCATTTATCTTGCTAAGCTCTTCCTAAGCTTGCTAAATGGATTTATTGGCTAATGTTTTAGATGGACCGCCTTCATCAGAGCTCGAGAGGGTGAAATGGTGTAAAGAAGTTGTCTGATCGCTTCACCTTACAAAATGCAATGACTGTTCGGAAGCCTGGCCAATGGAGAGAATCCAAGCACGTCATAGTTATCTACTGAAGCACCAACACAGGATAGATCTGGGATATGGGTCAGCATCTACTCCTGGTCAGAATGCAAAGCTGAGGTAGGGCTTGAGTTCGCGCGTAATGTAAACATCATCGGAAACAAGGTTCGCATGTCGGCAAGCTAACTTAGGCAGATCACTTTATTGATGCTTCTCCTTTTTCAGATTATGTTTCACGTTTTCACCCACCTTCATTCTGGACGTTATTATAGGCTTCTGAAAATGATGAACCGATAAGATTTTCGAGTGATTATGCTCTATGAGTTCAAGCTCCAAACTCCTACAACTGAGGCAACTTGTAATATTGCGAGCGCATTTTTATTGGAATTGCCTTCAGAACGTCAGCGTGATAATGGTACGTAAAGTTTTCTTCTGGAAATTTCAACAGCTGAACCAGCCTGTTCGTGGTCGGAGGACGACGCTAGACGATAAAATTTTAAGAGCTTTAAGAGCAAAGAGCTAAAGCCGGACGGAACTATCCGAAAGAAAGCAGCAAATATGGATGTCACCTCCGCTAAAGCATCAAGGCAATCGACATGACGAAGGGAAAACAGAAGTGAATACCTCAGACCTCGACTGACGAGCTGAGCCGGACTTACCTCAACATTTGTTCAAGCCCTGTTCGCCTGGAAAAGGATCCGTTCTCAGATCGCTTGATAACCATAAGTGAGAATTGACTCTAGCAGGAAGATGATAGCAGAAAGCGAGGATATCTGGGTGGATAAGTCTTTCCTACTATCAGACTTTCTTATACCGGATTTCCACTGTTCTTCTGTTAGTGTTTGTTTCCCTGAGTCCTACTGTTGTTATTTAGAGAATACTAAGTTGCGAAGGCGGAGAGTCGTTGGATACACCGCCCTCAGAAAGAGGCGTGGCGAGGGCGCGCAGAGGACAAGATGTCCGGGTCCCTGCCTTCACATGGAGGCATATCATTTCCAATCACCTCCTTTGGCTGATTTCGTTCTTGAAACAAGAGTCAGAATCTTGTTCACCATATTTGGAGGAAAGGAGTTTTCAGCTGCAGCGCCAAAGCTTTCTTCAGATCCCGCCATATTGCTCAGTACTAAGGCGTCGTCCGCATTTTCCGACAAATACAGCACATCTTAGCGAGATATGTCATGACAACAACGCAACCATCCATAAGAAAGTTATTCAACACAAGAAAAATTGTCTGATCCTCGGAAAGAGAGGGCGGTGGGCCGGTTTTGCGCGCAATTACGGATAAGCCTTCAATGTAGAACTCCTGACCGGAATCACCCATAGTCTCCAGTTGAGGCGAAAATTTAAAGGATTGTGGTGAAAAATGAAAGAATCTAGAGAGAAGAGCGACTTTCTCCTTTCCTCAACTGCCTCCATAACCGAACCGACTGGAAAATGACTTCAGGGTTCCGCGAGATGCGCTTTCCAATCGTCTCCTATCAGCTGTTAGATTTTTGGATGACGCCACGCCAATTAACGACGGCTTCGGGTGCAGCAAACTTGTCCAAATAGGGCGGTGCGGGCAGGGCGGGAAGTGGGCGGCGGGCAGGGTGGGAAGTGGGCGGCGGGCAGCGCGGTGTACCGAATGACTGCCCCCCAGGCCTCAAGGATGTGGCCGGCAGTGGCGGACAAAGGAGGAACCAACCTGCTCCAGAAGAGCGCTGGCCTCATTCCTCGAAAGTCAGCCGGCAGAAATTAACGCAGTTTGGCATCAAGGCTATCCCTCACCCTTCTTATTTTCTACGCCTCTTCCCCAATTGATTATCACTTTTCTGAGCTCTCGTTAGAACCTGCGACAATAGCAGTCTAATCTGGACCACCTTAAACCCGCCCATCAAAAGTTTTTGATTATTTATTATTATATTTATTTATTTATTATTATTACTTATCGGAGTTCTTCGCCCGCACGACAGAGCCCGACTAGCTACCCATGTGTACTCCACTCAAAAACAGCAGCACTAAAGGGCCTCATTCCCCTGACCCCGAAAGAGCCCCCATTTCTGCAGCAATGGGAAGGACGAGTACGGAGGCTGCTAAAATCTCAGGGCCTAACCAGGCTGTGCAAATTGAGAAGGACTAGGATGACGATCTGTACTTACAACGCCCGCACGCTCGTATCGAAAGCATCCGTTGAGGACCTGATGATGCAAGCCAGAAACATGAAGTACGACGTCATCGGACTGACCGAGACGAGAAGACACCACACCCTACACACCGCCTACGACTCCGGAGAAGAACTGTTCCTCGGAACATGCGACAGCAGGGGATCAGGCGGCGTTGGTGTCCTCGTCAACACGCACTTGGCCATGAACATCGATTCGTACGAGTCTCTGACAACCCGAATCGGACGTCTGCGACTGAAACGATGTGGTTCCGTGCCAGCTTTGACTGTATTCGTAGCGTATGCCCCAACATCCGACTACGACGACGGAGAGGTCGAAGCCTTATACGTGGAGCTGGAGAAGTTCTATAAGGAAGATCACACCTTCTACAAGGTGATCGTCGGCGGCTTCAACGCCAAGAACGGACCGCGAAGGTCGTCGGAAGAACTTCACATCGGTACTCACGGTTTGGAGTGGAACGAGCAAGGTGAAAGGCTGTCTGAGTTTATCATGTCGACCAAGACCATCCATGGAAACTCACAGTTCCAGAAGCCTCCCTCCCTACGATGGACCTGGGAATCCCCGGTGGCCTGTTCCATAACGAGATCGACCACATCATCTTCAATCGCAAGTATTGCCTGACCGATGTTTCCGTTGTCCCCAAGTTCTACACGGGATCGGACCACCTCCTCCTTCGCGCAAGGCTCCGCTTTTCGCGCCAAGGAGAGAAGGTCGCGAAGCTCAAGAAGAGGAATCCCAGAACGACCATCAACTGGGACCTTTACACCTCTTGCCGGCCTTTGGCAAGATACCGTTATGGACAACTCGACGAGGAATACGACCGCTTCGTGCACCATCTCCGCGATAGTGCTAAGGAAGCCAAGAGCTTGAAGACCGCCAAGAGACGCCTATCTCCGGAAACACTCGAGCTGATACGCCAGCGTGGAGCAGCACGAGCGTCAGGCAACTACCAGCTGACGTCCGAGCTTGCGAAAGAACGGCGATAAAGGAGGATCTTATGGAGAGAAGGGCGGAAGTGTTGGCTGAAGCTGCAGAGGCAGGTTTGAGCATCCGCAACGCCCGCCGGAACTTCGCCAACTTCAAGACCAAGATGACCGCTCTCCGACGTCCTGACGGAGCCGTCACCTTTTCCAGAAGGACCATGGAGAAGGTCATCCACGGCTTCCACTCCGATCTCTTCGATAGCCACGTCCACCTGCCCCCACGCCTTCCGCAGGATGGATACGTCCTCCGCTCTGTTCTCCCTTCCGAGATCCGACACGCCATCTCGTCGGTGAAGAAACGTACAGCACCCGGTCCCGACAGGATCAGACCCGAACACCTGAAGAACCTACCGCCAGCGCTCATCAACACCCTGGCGCGGCTCTTCTCGCGCTACCTGTCGGAGTGCTAGGTTCCATCTCAGTGGAAGACCAGCAAGACCGTCTTGCTGTACAAGAAGGGAGACGTGCACGGCATTGGCAACTATCGCCCGATCTGCCTGCTGTCCGTAGTCTACAAGCTGTTCACTCGAGTTATCCTGAATAGGATCAGCAGAACGCTGGACGAAGGACAGCCTCGCGAACAAGCAGGATTTCGGAGAGGATTCAGCACGATCGACCACATACAGACCATTACGAAGCTCATCGAAGTGTCGCGAGAGTATAAGCTGCCGCTGTGCCTTACGTTCATCGACCTGAAGATGGCATTCGACTCCGTCGAAACTGAAGCGGTCATCGACGCTCTGCTCACTCAGGGTGTTCCTACTCAGTACTCAGAGTCCTTCGTGAGCTGTACAGTGGATTCACGACCAAGATCTCACCATTCTACAACGACGTCCTCATCGACGTGAAGGGAGGGGTTCGGCAGGGTGATACCATATCCCCGAAGCTCTTCAGCGCCACCCTCGAAAACGTCATGCGCGAACTAGAATAGGAGGACATGGGAGTGAAAGTCGACGGCTGGCAGCTGCACCATCTGCGCTTAGCTGACGATATCTTGCTCATAACACCGAGCATCAGCCAGGTGGAGCGAATGCTGGCCGACTTCGATCGTGTATGCGGGAACGTTGGACTGCAGCTGAATCTTACGAAGACGATGTTCATGAGGAACGGACAAGTTTCTGATACCCCATTCTCGCTCAACGGAAAGAACATCTCCGAATGCTCCAGCTACGTCTATCTGGGTCGCGAAGTCAATATGGCCAACGACCTAGCGCCAGAGCTGAGAAGAAGGAAACGAGCGGCTTGGGGAGCTTTCAAGAGCGTCGAAGAAGTCGCGAAGAAGACGAAGAACGTCCGACTCCGTGCCCACCTATTCGACTCTACCGTTCTTCCTGCCCTAACATACGCCTCAGAGACCTGGGCTATACGAAAGCAGGATGAACACGCGATCAGCGTCGCGCAGCGTGGAATCGAGAGGAGGATGCTCGCAGTGACACGACTCACGCAAGTGAGAGAAGGCCTCCGGAGTTCCGAGCTTCGCCGACTTCGAAGATCAGAGACGCTGTCGCGTGGGCCAAGTTGTCGAAAATTAGGTGGGCCGGCCACGTACTGTGCTTCGCAGATACCCGCTGGACGAGAGCCTTTACCGACTGGATTCCGCGGGATGTCAAGAGAACACCAGGACGCCCACCAACGCGTTGGTCGGACTTCTTCGTGAAAGCCTGAACGACCGCTATGACGCTTTTCGTGTTCCTCGAGAGAGGAGGATCCATTGGAGCACTCTGGCACGCGACAGGAACGAATGGAGACGCTGCTGGCGCCCACTCGAGCAAGTCGATGATCAACGGGACGACAGGTGATACAGGTGATTATTACTTATTAGCTTAGATTTTTACTGTAGAGGGAGGCATTCCTCACCAAACGTTGGAAGCTGGGTTGAATCGTTTGGCTTTCACTTCTATCAATAAAGCTATGTATGTATGAGCCAAGTTACGACAATTTGAACTACGACACCTGTCTCGGCAACCACTTTTGCCACAAATACTCCAAGCTTGCAAGGCCAACCAGAAGGGAAATTCGTGCACATAATGCAAGAGTTCAAGCTCTGCCTCAGTCTCACTTTTTAATCTTGACAGCTGCCGCCCCGTACCCATGGTCTAATCTACGCAGTTGCTGCTACTCCTTCAGTGGACAGCGATGAGGTACAGTTCCTGAATTCTCTTTGTTGGTCACGTTTCCAAAATCTGACAATGAATTCTGTAAGATTGAGGCAATATCTGCTGGTAACGGTCGGTAACGGCTCTCGTCCAGCGGGTATCGTGAGATAGATAAATTATTTATTCTCTAAACGATAGTTTTGAACAATTATTTTCTCGTAATTAAATACTCATTAAAATTCTCATAGACTCCGGGAACCTGGATCTCCCACTGACACCCCTTGTGTTCGATAAAGAAAAGGTAGAGAGCTGTAGTATAATTCCTATATACATATATAATTCCTAATTGGTTTGACCTTTAGGGCTTTTGTGTAGGCGATCCAGCCAAAGCGTTAGCCAATACATTGGTCTAACAACGAAAAGAGCCTAAAAAGACAACAACAAACATGGTCGTTACTTCAGATGGTTTGGAGGTCCAACAACCAGCAGCAAGGCCACCATACCTTGCAGGAGGCAAGGACTGCCACCCTTTGTCTACGATAGGACAATAAAATGCTTCTATCTTGTTTAGCTTAGTTTAGCTTAGCGGCGGAAGGCTCTCTTCCATTCATCCGATCACCGCGTGAAGCAAAAAATACCGTCCTTAATCCCGAGTTCCAGTACTGACATGTCTGTCTGTTGCACGGATCACCTACCGTTGGTAGCGTTGCACGATCATTTATCTCCACATCAGAAGCAATGCGGTTCGTCAGACTTGCCGGAATAGCCGTCATTTTGTACCTAGCCGTAAGTTTGCTTGCACCTGCCTCCCTTCTAAGAGCTAATGTTATGTAGCGATGTACTTATTATTCATAGAGTATTTATAGTATAGTATAGTAATAGTATAGTATTAGTATAGTATAGTATTAGTATAGTATAGTATAGTATATTTTAGTATTTCAAGTCCTCTATGGACGTTGGGTCACTTCACATCTCGCTAGGATTTATCTTTGATGGGAAATATAAAATAAGATACATAATAGGAAGGTAATAAGTTTATGAGCACAAGTAATTCGAATGCTGGGCGACAGAAGACGGTTGGTTATAAAAATTTATTACAAAAGAAAGAGACAAAGAGTGGGTGGAAGACACCGTAGAGAAGGTTGGTTGTGAAATACTCCGAGTTCGTCGACGAGCCTACGAGATGGATGACGCCGAGACGGTGAGCACAAGCGGGCCCGAAAAATGTGAATTGATCCTAAACTAGAGTCGCAGACTTTCCTCAGTCCTACCTCAAGGACCTGGGTGAGTTATTGGCCACTGAGGCCTCGTAGTCCTCCCCAGAAGACAGCAAGCCCCAACCACGCAGGCAGTATAGGGGCTCTGGAGACTACACCAACTAACCCGCAGCCACACAGGCTGCAAGTGCTAGTTCCGAGAAGATTCGCAGCCACACAGGCTGCGCGGGATCCTTAGAGAAGAATAGGCAGCCACACAGGCTGCGGAGACTGCTTCACGGAAGAATATGCAGCCACACAGGCTGCGAAGACCTCTGCCGAGAAGAATGCCTGGTCTCCGAGGCGGGCTCCCCTCGAAAGTTTTGGATTCGCGCCCTTTCTGGCCGACGGGCGGTACCAATAATCGATGACCTCCTCGGTGACCGTGATGACAACTCCGTCGTCTTAGTATTCACTCCTTTTATAATCCGTTTCTCTTACTTGCCTCCCCTGGGGGAAGCGGCGACCCTGCCGCTTAGGCTCTACGAGTGAAAAAAACAAAAAAAAATTTACTTCAATACGCTGTCTTCCATAAAATACAACATACGAGCCAACAAAATATTGCAACAATGAGATACGCCAATGCTTTATTCATAATATGGTCGTCCACCTCGACCACCTGGGAGTCTACCTCTACCCCTTTTACCGAAACCACGGTACTGCACAGAAGGTGGATATGCGTAGGGGCTGAAATGTGCTTTCCGAAAACTACCTCGAAGTGGGCGCTCCTTTAGCGGCTCTAACTCTCGTGCTTGCTCCGTTGCAGGTACTTCCTGGAGTTCGAAGGTGACATCGGCACTAACGAATTCCTTGGTCATAAAGTCTCTCACAGCTCCTTTATAATAAACTCCATCAGGTGACGAGCGGCTGTGCTTCCCTACGCTCATACAGGGTTCCTCTGCACTGACAACTGTTGGCACCTTGTTTAGCTCTAACTGGCTGGTGCCTGCTGCCATGTCCTTGATAACTGACATGAGTTCTCCCATGTCGATTCGATTAGCATCCCATGCTGCGTCATCACGCGGTGGGGCTACTGCTATCAATTTAGTTCCATTACGAATCAGCGAGGCTATTGGGCTGCAGACTTTTAGCCATAACGCTCGCTCAATCTTCCTGTCAGACGTGGGTCCGACGAAAAGGATTGCTCTTGCTGAGCGGTTGCTGACTAAGGAAGCGATTTCCGCGATGCTACCATACACTAGCAATTCGACATCCTCCGATGCTTGGTACGATTCCTGTATTTTCCTGAATCCGGACGGCAGTAGAATGAGCACGGGGCGTTCCGAGTCATCCATTTTAACGTCCTTCCAAGAGTAGCATGTCGCGAAGCGAAGACCAGAGTTCATGAGGTCATTCAATTGGTTGATGTCGATTCCGATTCCTCCGTCGTGTAGAAGTTGAATGTGGCTGCCGTCGTGCTGCATGAGGGCCCGAAAAACGTGTGCACAGTTGTCCTTGTAGAAGGCGTAAGCCTTTTGGACGCTTTCGAACGTGACGAGGCTGTGGTTCAGGTCGTTCATGAGGAATCGACGTCTGTCCGGTTGCTTCTCGTGCTCGAATATCGCTATGAGGCGGGCCAGTTGGAATATGTTGTTGAATCGCAGGTTGGCGATCCCCTGGTCGGTGGGACGACATCTTTGATGACATTCCCCTGACCGAGCAATGGAAATTGTAGTTGAGCTTCGTATCGAATCCACTGCCAGCGCACGAATAGAACAGACTCAGAGCGGACGTGTCCTTTCCATCAGGTGTTGTTCTGAAACAAGAAGCTTTCTTAGGTCTTCTTCTCACCCTCTTAGTTTTTGTATTTACTGCTCATTGTCTATTTCCGGGGGAATTTTTATCAACACATCAAACTGCATTCGAATAGGCTCTTCATCATTAATTATGTTGCTTAGCAAAGCGGAATTTTCACTACAATCTATAACTCGGTAGGGGCCACCCCACTCATTCGTGGCCGCATTAGTTGGGCGAAGGGCGGCTGTTGGCAATTTGCCAGCAGCGCGGTGGCCCTGCGTACGTTCGCCACGGAGCGCGAAATCGTTCACTGCTATCATTACACGCGTGAACACCAAATGAAATCGGAAGCGCTGATCCGTAAAGTCCGAAGCTGGGTTCTAGGGAAGGGACTCCAGGCTGGGTGCCGATCAAGCTGCTGGTGTGGAGGCTGCTTTCGTCGCTCAGGGGAGTCCGCTGCTGGGTTCTGCGCTCTTCGAGCGCAGGACCAGGCTAGGGAAGGGACTCCAGGCTGGGTGCCGATCAAGCTGCTGGTGTGGAGGCTGCTTTCGTCGCTCAGGGGAGTCCGCTGCTGGGTTCTGCGCTCTTCGAGCGCAGGACCAGGCTAGGGAAGGGACTCCAGGCTGGGTGCCGATCAAGCTGCTGGTGTAGAGGCTGCTTTCGTCGCTCAGGGAAGTCCGCTGCTGGGTTCTGCGCTCTTCGAGCGCAGGACCAGGCTAGGGAAGGGACTCCAGGGTGGGTGCCGATCAAGCTGCTGGTGTGGAGGCTGCTTTC
This sequence comes from Heligmosomoides polygyrus bakeri, assembly GCA_947359475.1. Taxonomy (NCBI): domain Eukaryota; kingdom Metazoa; phylum Nematoda; class Chromadorea; order Rhabditida; family Heligmosomidae; genus Heligmosomoides; species Heligmosomoides polygyrus. The sequence continues at coordinate 78,191,025 of OX375866.1, forward strand.
GTCGCTCAGGGGAGTCCGCAGCTGGTTCTGCGCTCTTCGAGCGCAGGACCAGGCTAGGGAAGGGACTCCAGGGTGAGTGCCGATCAAGCTGCTGGTGTGGAGACTGCTTTCGTCGCTCAGGGGAGTCCGCAGCTGGGTTCTGCGCTCTTCGAGCGCAGGACCAGGCTAGGGAAGGGACTCCAGGGTGGGTGCCGATCAAGCTGCTCGTGTGGAGACTGCTTTCGTCGCTCAGGGGGAGTCCGCAGCTGGGCTCTGCAAAACCGCATACAGCTGGAAAATGGGCAGAAAACGCCTGAAAATTGAGTGGTCGTTAAAACTCCTGAGATCTCATCCAGTCGATTGAAATGCAAAAACGTCGCCATGCAGAGAAACCGAACCTCCGACCCAACCGTCAGAGTGAGACGCTTTACCCACTGCACCACGAACCGCCTAGCAGAGGTGGCCTCGCGGGCGTATAAGAGGCACAAACCGCACGGCTTCCGCGCTCCGTCGTCAAAGTGGAGTGCAAGCGGCTGCGTCGCGTGCGTCGCTGGGCATGTTGCCAACAGCCGCCCTTCGCCTTAATCCTTCGGCCCTCATTCGTCAGCTTGGGTAAAGCGGACGCACTCTTCTCCCGGGGCAGTTTTACATACACACGATCTCCGACGGTGGGACAGAGTGTTTCGTTCGAGTTGACCCTTTTATCATATGCGCGCTTCATCTTCACTCTATATTCCTCGTCATGTTGCGCCGCTGCTTCTTGTGCTAGCTTAATACTTGCCAGGAGCTCGTATTTGTAGTCATCATAATCTATGTGGTTAAACGTAAGCGTTTCCTGCGGTATTTCCATAGAAGGAAAGTACGGATCGAAAACATGGAGCATATAAAACGGACTTTCCCCCGCAGTGTGCGGTGAGGAGTTGTAAGCGAACACAACCATAGGGAGAAGAACATCCCATTCTGTTGGGAGTTTAATTTTTTTCTTCAACATCCGTGTTATTGTGCCTATGACACGCTCTGTGATTCCGTTTTCCCTAGGTAAGTATCCCTTAGTCAGAGACTGTTGAATTCCTGTTATGTCACAGATTTCTGACAACACACTGTTAACAAATTCTGCTGCTTGGTCGGAATGAATTGCTTTGGGCCATCTACATCCTTCACATATCCAGCGCTCAAAGAATACCCCTGCCACTGTTCTGGCCGTTTTATCAGGAATCGGGTAAGCGCCAATGAACTTTGTGAAATGTTTGTTGGCGCTTCGGAATGTCAGGGCATATTTGTTGCCTCGCTCTGACATTCCGAATTCCACGAGATCCACACCTACCAGTTCGTACGGATGTTTTGTCACAAATGGTTTCAGTGGGATCACGTGGATTTCATGAACATTCGTTATCAAACAGTCTTTACATTCTCTACTCCACTTCGTAATATACCGCTCCATGTTCTCCCAGAACACGGTCTTCCTTAAGAATTTTGTCAGCCTTCTAGCGCTCAGATGACCAGCGAGCTTGCCAGAATGCGCCTCCTTAAATACGTATTTGCGCTTTGACTTGGGAACCACCTTTACAGCGTTGTATCCAAGTATTAGATTGAGAAACCCTCTCTGATTTCAAAATCTGCTATCTTGAGAGTTTTTGGATACCCTTTTAGGCTAACAGATATATCTTCCTCGCCCTTCTTGACACTCTTAATGATTTTGCCATAGGTCTCGTCCAACTCCAGCTCCTTGAGCCACTCGGAGGTTTCACAATCAGTACTGCATACTATCATCTCATTTTCGTCGCTAGTCGCCTGTTCTCCCGATACTTGCACTACACCCCTTGAAAGTGCATCTGCAACTGCGTTGGCCTTGCCATGAACGTATTCTATTTGTAGCTTATACTTCTGCAATTCTAACGCCCAACGGAGCACTCTAGCCGAGGCAGTTGTTTTCTTGGATAAGCTAGTTAAAGGCTGATGGTCTGTTCGGACAGCAGTTCTCAGCCCATATATGAAGAAATGGAATTTCTTCACTGCAAAGACCACAGCCAGTGCTTCGAGGTCAGTAATATGGTAATTTTTCTCAGCCTTGGACAGAGACTTGGACGCGAAATATAGAGGATGTATAAAAGTGTCATCTGACTGTTGAGCCAACATAGCTCCTAGACCCTCTTTTGATGCATCAGTGTAAATCAGAAAGGGTCGTGACCCGTCTTGCGCGCCCTTAATATTCGGTTGTGCTAATACCGGGGTTTGTGACATCGCTAACTTTAGCCTTTCAAACGCTTCCTTTTCTTGAGACTTCCATGTCCACCCTTCTTTAGGACTTGTCAGACGGTACAAACATTTGGCTATTTTCGAGAACCCTAAGATGAATTTTCGGTAATAGGATGCCATTCCAAGAAATGTGCGTAGTTGACCAACATTGCGCGGTTCGGGATAGTCTACGATCGTAGTGACTTTCTCAGGATCTGTTTGCACCCCATTTTTATTTACGATGTGTCCCAGGAATGACACATGCTCTCTTATGAAACCGCACTTTTGAGGCTTCAGCCGCAGACGAGCTTTTCTCATAGCACCAAAAATCATACTCAGAACCTCATAATGACGCTCCTCCGTCTCCGTAGCCACTAGTATGTCGTCTATGTAGACAAACACCTCATCATCCTTGATATTTAAATCATCTAAGATCACATCCATCATTCGCTGAAAGACGGCCGGGCTTGTGCATAATCCAAAAGGTAATACTGCGAATTGGAATAGACCCTCACTTGTAGTAAAAGCACTTTTCCTCTTAGCGTCACTTGACAGCCTGATTTGCCAGTAGCCGGAATGCATGTCTAATGTGGAGAATATTTTCTTTCCTGATAGGCTTTGTAAAAGGAAGTCTATTGCTGGCAAAGGATAGGAGTCCTGCCTTGTGACCTTGTCAAGTTCTCTGTAGTCTATACAGTGTCTTAACGTTCCGTCCTTCTTCTTGACTAGGACCACAGGTGAGGCCCAATCGGAATTGCTTTCTCGATGATTCCTCGATCCAATAAACCTTTGATTATTCCTTTAACTTCTTCACGAGCACCTATTGGGACAGGTCTAGTCTTTTGCCTTATTGCTCTGCTATCTCCAGTATCTATTTCATGAACTACCAAATCTGTCTGAGTAAGTTCCCTGTCACTCAGTGCAAACACATCACTAAATTCTTCTAACAGGTCTCTCATCCTCTGCTTAAGCTCCTTCCCTTGTGGAATGGCAGATAGCAGCATTTGAATCCTTTCCTCATCGGCTATGTGGTCTACGCCCTTTCCAAGGTCCAACATGTCAGTAGTAGCCTCAGCTTGATTTGGATTTAGCCACTGGTCCGTACCCCAGACTCCTACATATTCTCCAGCACGGAACACAATTGGCTCATTGGACCTATTCACAACCGGTACTTCGACTTCACCGTTCGGGGCACCTGCACATAACCCTCGCATACGAAAGGGTTACTGGACCATAGCACAGTTGCTTTTTGTGTTCGTGCACAGAGACTCAATCCTTCACTATAGCCCTTTTAACAACATCGTTGAAGGAGTCCATCACATTCTGACTTCCTTTTTCAACTTGTTGAGACACCTCGACCAGTTCTATCCCAAAAGCCTCAAGTGCGTTAGTGCTCAGTATGATTAAGTCGTCCAATCCTTTTCCTACGTAGCAGGCAATGCGCTTTTGTACGCCTTTTAGCTCAATTTCAACGCATATGCTGTCCACCAGATCCATGACATTACCAGAGGCGTCCCGTATCCTAGCCTCTGGGCTATCAACACGTTCAACATAGCCGTCTAAGTCAATTCCTTGATCTAATGCCATTTTGAAGAACTTCAGGGGTATTATGGTAACCTCCGATCCGGTATCCAGAAGAGCAGTTGCATAAACGGAATCAAAGCGAATGTTCTCTGTTAATCTTCTTCTCCTTTTTCTTCTTCTTCTTCTTCTTCTCCAGCGTCTGTCCCGCTTCGTAGCGAGGTCCGCTATTCTGGTGTCATGACGCCACCTTTCCCGATCCAGCGCTAGATCAGGGTGGACACCAGCCGCTTTCAAGTCCGTATGTAACGTATCAGCCCAGCGCTGCTTCGGGCGCCCTCTAGGCCGCTTTCCTGTTACCTCAAGTTAAGGCCTATCTTGCGGACGCTGTCTTCCTTTCCACGCAGAACGTGGCCGTACCATCGTAAGCGAGCTTCGCGCATCTTATCCGCTATCGGCGCGACACCGAAATTCTGCCGAATAGCTTCGTTTCGGATGCGGTCCATGCGCGTGACTCCAGCCGTCCAGCGCAGCATCTTCGTCTCCATGACGCTGAGGCGCGTTTCAACTTCCTTGGTCGCAGGCCAACACTCAGCGCCGTACATCGCTACTGGCCGGATGACTGCCCTGTAGATCATTGACTTAAAGCGCTCCGATATCTTCCTATCGCAGAGCACCCCAGTCAACGAGCGCCACTTGGACCAAGCTGCACTCACGCGTGAATTTACTTCGACCATCAGTTTGCCGTCAGACGCGACTGTTGATCCCAGGTACTTAAAGACCGCAGTGCGTGGAAGCTCGATGCCTTTAACCTTGATGGAGCTGGACTCAGTAACGTCCGTCGTTAAATACTCGGTCTTCTTCACGTTCAATCTGAGTCCAAACCGCTCCAAGCGATCACACCAAGCTTGCAACTCTCGCTCGAGTTCTCCTTTATCTTCGCTAGCGAGCATCACGTCATCGGCATAAAGCAACGTCCAAAGGACGGGCTTCTGAAGATCTCGTGTGATGGCATCCATGACGACAACAAAGAGGAGTGGGGAAAGCGCAGAACCCTGGTGTACCCCGACAGAGATGAGGAACTCCATCGAGGTTCCAGCTGCAGCTTGAACTCGACTCTTTGGACAAGAGTAGAGAATTCGCACCCCTCTATGAGCTCTTCGGGAACTCCATGATGTCGCAAGGCGTACCATATCACTTCACGCCGTACGCGGTCAAAGGCCTTCTCTACGTCGAGGAAGGCGATATGCACCGACTTCTGTTTCTCGCGATGCTTCTCTATCAAGAGGCGAGTGGCGTGTATGGCATCAACGGTGCCACAGCCAGCCACGAAGCCGAATTGATTGCTGGACAGCTGGACGATGTCCCGAATTCGTCCATCGACAATTCGCTCAAAGATCTTCATGCTGTGCGAAAGCAAGAGAATCGGACGGTAATTGGAGCAGTCTGCAGGACTGCCCTTCTTCTTCCAAATCGGGATCGTCGTACTTTGGCGCCAACACTCAGGCACCTTCTTCTCCGCCACAACCTGATTAAAGAGCTTCGCCAACCACTCAGCAGGGTACCACTACTTGGAATTCCACAAATCAGCTGCCACGTCATCGGGCCCAGTCGCTTTGCCTGGCCTCATCTTCTTCAAAGCCGCTTCAATCTCCTCCACGGTGATCTTCTGAACGGGGCCCTGGGTTGGAGCCGTTGAAGGGATGGCTGGATGAGGGAACTCTACCGTAGAGATTTCCTCAAAATAATCGCGCCATCGCTTCAACGCCTTCTTGCGGTCCGTAAGGAGATGGCCGTTCTCATCACTGATGCCGAAGAACTTCTCGATGTCCTCGGTATGGCGATGGCGATTCTTTGCAAGTCGGTACAGATACCGCTCACCATCGCGAGACTCGAGCTTCTCGTTACATCTCCATAATGAGTGGCTTTCGCAACAGTCACGGCCTTCTTTGCAGCTTTCTTCGCTTCTTGGTACTTCCGCCAGTTATCGGCTGTCTTTTCGCCGAGAAACACGTGATAGAGCGACTTCTTCTCTCGCACTTTTGCTTTCACGTCGTTTGTCCACAGCCATGTCTGCTTGTCAACCTTCCGTCGCCCAGGCTTCGTAATGCCGAGTTCTGACTGTGCAGCTTGACGAGTCGCGTCGGTCGCCTTCTTCCAAGTTTCGTCGACAGTCGTGACTGTCGGTAACCGCACGCGAGAAATCACAGCTGCTTCCTTCTCTCTCATTCGCCACCACTTGATTCTATCTGCACCGCATCGCTCAACCTGCTTCAGCCTCGGAGGGGCGATCTTCAAAGTGCAGATCAGCGGTCGATGCTGTGGGGCAACCGTCTCATACGGCACGATCTTCGCGTCTGTGACAAGACTCCGGTCGCAGTCTCTCACAAGGACAAAGTCTATCTGAGTCTTGGTGCTCCCACTGTAGTATGAGATAAGGTGCGAGTCGCGTTTTCGGAAGACGGTGTTCACTAAGGTGAGGTTATGCGATTCCGCGAAATCAAGAATGCGCTCACCATCGGCGTTACGTGATCCGTATCCGAAGCCACCATGACAGCTGTACCCGTCTTTCGTAGCACCTACGTGCCCATTAAGGTCACCAGCCACTATGATGACATCTTTCGACGGTACCACTGCTGTCTTCTCATCAAGCAGGCGCACGAGCGGCCCGTCAACGTACCCACATTCAGCGTTGCCACGCGGGTCCTGCTTACGTTACGGGACTTTCGGACTAGCTCAGTTGCCCCCCGATGCCGTCCTCGCATCAGAGACCCTCGCATACTTCTCACACTCGCCGGGCTCTGCGAGTGCGCGTCGGCTCCCGCATACGCCGTAGCACTATCTCGAAACACTTGAGCTGTCATACACCATGTGATGTGACATGGGTCTTCGTAGGCCGGCCTGTCACAAGGGCCTGTCGCCTGCAATCGAGTGTCCGTGTTCGGCTTAACTCGCAGAGCGAGTAGTTTCCAGTGGCACCACGTGGAGGAACGGACATCGCCACCGTTCTCTGTTAATCTTTTTCCGAAAAATTTACTCCTTTCCATATCCTTGACTTCGCCTGCTGCACAGGTCAGCGTCTCCACAATGGCAGTGAAGGACGCTCCCTTCTTTTGTTCCTGATTTCTAGACTGTGATTTAGAATCTTTGGCAATACGGCACTGACTTGCTAAGTGTCCAAATTTACCACAGCCATAACATTTACGACTACTCACAGGTTTTGCATCGACTGACTGCGATACCCGTTAGCTTCATCGCACGTTGCGCCCATTGGTACACCCCCGCTCTCGGATTCTTTACGCTGATTGAGGAACAATTTTCGAGAGGCATGAGGTTTTTCTACCACCTTGCTATATTTATTTGTAGTTTCTCCATTTGAAAATTCTTCCGCGAATTTGCGATTTCGTTCAACACGTAACGCGACCTCCTTTACCTTCTCGTACACTTCGATTCTATCTGTTTTTTCGAGCGCTTCAGCTAAATTATAGCTTCCGTTCCAATGCGCAAATTGCCTAAACAGTATTTCGGCTTTTTGTAGCGAAACTGTAGCTGGAGGCATGTTTTGGAACGCTCTATTTGCGAGTTTCTCTAACACTAGACAAAAGTCGGCGACGGACTGACCATCTCTTATGGTAAGTGTGCGCAGCGCTTAAGGCTTTTACACACACGCCGTTACTGTCCTCTTGTAATCGCTCTTCCATAGCCGCAACTACTTCCTCAAAGGTGCCTTCCTTGATACTTAGCGGCAGTGTTTCAAACAAGGTTAACGCATCCTTCCTCAAGAAGCCTTCCAATAAGCTTATCAGACTCCTATCAGGCTAGTGGGACCTTGGATATTTAATCAATAAGGATTTCAGAAACCGCTTAAAGCTTTCATGAGGCTTTCCTGAGAAGGGCTGAACATCTGGCAGGGCTTGCATCCTAAATCCACTAAGGAAAATTCTTTAGATGGGTCCTGTAAGCTCGCACCTGTGTCCAGCCGGCATCCGCTTGGGCTCCTTGGCCTCCAATCTGCGCTTGGCGTATGCGAGTACGACGTCATCTGGGATATCTTCGAGGGCCCTGGGCAGCTCATCTGAAATTGGTCACTTGAAATATCTTTGCCTATGATGGCGAATTTCATCCAAGCTGATTTATTCCTTGTAATTTCTTCCCTACCTAACACAGTCGTTCCACGCACTGGCTGCCCAGCCACCCTTTCCTGCTCGAAGGGCGTCATCGTCTTCTCTAGCGACAAAGATTGCATCTGAAGATTCAAACGTTTGACCTCATCCGTTAGTTCAGCTATCTTCAACTCATCTCTTTGGTGAACATTTACTAGCTCCCTCGCTTTCAAAATTATCTCTTCATCTGTTCCTCCTACAGATTCCTGGAGTTCTTTCACTAGTTCGCCGCGCTGCAAGCTTTTCTCAAAACACTGCTCTAATTTTGCCGCACTTACTATCTCTGCGCACTCAAGTAGCTCAACTATTTCCAGGTCTATGACGGGTTGTTCGACCTTTTGCAAAAGCTCTCTAACCGCCGCTTGTATGGTTTCTTGCGCCACTTGAACTTGATTTCCAACTGCTTGAGAGATGACATCCCTCACTTCATCGTTAGTGCGCATACTCCTTTTCAGTTTTTCCTCGCACTCAATACTTATCAAATTTAAAGCGCGCTGAATAATTTTCATCGAATCCTTCATATGGCCCATCATCTCTAGGCTCACCTCCGATTCGACGTTGTTCTCCATCTGGTTGCACTGCACGTGGCCCTCTGCCTCATTTTCGTCACCCAGCAACATAGCTTCCGTGAACTCCACCGACATCTGCAAATACTTGTGTATTATTCTTGTGCCACCGACACTTCTACGCTTCACGACGCGTTAGACGACACGGCAGAGAAAGGCTTGAGTGACAACGACTGTTGCTTAGGGTTTGGCTCTAATCAACCCTCACAAGCTTCTGGTGTTTTTTTTATGACCACGCGGGGTCTTGGTTTACCAGCCGATGGGCTACACAGGCTTCTTAACTAGGTCACTGAGACCCCTTTCGGTTCCGAGACACTTGGTAGTCTCTGGGACTTTTAGCCACACAGGCGAATTGATGTCACTGGGACCGACAGATCTTCTTCACAGATCTGATCAATAATCAATGCGGTTTAAGCAGACTGATCCGCTCCCGCTCTTCTTCTCGAGTCTTTAGACTCCTCTCCTCTGATCGTTCTTTTTTAGTGTTTTTTTGCACTACCACTGAGGTAGGTGTCCCTGCCAAAAAGGTTGCAAAATTGCTCAGTGCTCTAGCTCTCTAGCTCGATTCCACTCTGGGTGGACTTCTCCAACAAAATATGACGCGCAAAACTCACCCGACGACGCGAAGGTAAACGTGAGAGGTAGACTCGAAGTGGATTGGCCCCCAAGTAATTCGAATGCTGGCTGACAGAAAACGGTTGGTTATAAAAATTTATTACAAAAGAAAGAGACAAAGAGTGGGTGGAAGACACCGTAGAGAAGGTTGGTTGTGAAAAACTCCGAGTTCGTCGACGAGCCTACGAGATGGATGACGCCGAGACGGTGAGCACAAGCGGGACCGAGAAAGGTGAATTGATCCTAAACTAGAGTCGAAGACTTTCCTCAATCCTACCTCAAGGACCTGGGTGAGTTATTGGCCACTGAGGCCTCGTAGTACTCCCCAGAAGACAGCAAGCCCCAACCACGCAGGCAGTATAGGGGGCTCTGGAGACTACACCAACTAACCCGCAGCCACACAGGCTGCAAGTGCTAGTTCCGAGAACATTCGCAGCCACACAGGCTGCGCGGGATCCTAGAGAAGAATAGGCAGCCACACAGGCTGCGGAGTCCTCTGCCGAGAAGAATGCCTGGTCCCCGAGGCGGGCTCCCCTCGAAAGTTTTGGATTCGCGCCCTTTCTGGCCGACGGGCGGTACCAATAATCGATGACCTCCTCGGTGACCGTGATGACAACTCCGTCGTCTTAGTATTCACTCCTTTTATAATCCGTTTCTCTTACCCACAAAACAGATAAAAACGACGCCATAGTAATTGAGGTGGAAAGTAGTTTATTGCATAAGAATAGCGCAAGAAATGGAATGATAACGAAACAGATGAACATTTTTCCATATACATCCTACTGTATACATATAAAGGAGTAGTTTATGTGTTGTGTGTTGTGTGTGTTGTGTGCGTGTTGTGTGTGCTGTGTGTGTTGTGTTGTGTGTTGTGTGTGGTGTGGTGTGTGTATGTATGTATGTGTGTGTGTTTCCGTCCGTTCGTCATAACTGGAGTGGGGGCACTGCGTCTGGGCTATACTCAACGATTAGTGGCTGTCCAAAACTTTAGCCCTTGGTGTAATTCAGGTCGCTGAACACGATTCTGAAGTTCGTTTTTGAATTGATCGACATCAATCGATTTGGTCAAATTGCCCTTTTTTATGGATATCCGTTCCTTTCTAACCTGCCGCAATCAACGCTGTTGTAACGTAATAGTTAAGGTGATTTTTCTACGAAAACCAAGACATAGGTTGCAGCTAAAGTTGACGATAAGAAATTATTGCTACGGTGAACCCGGTGAAAAGCCGTCAGTGCGAATGAGAGGCCGCTCTATTGTCTAGTATAATGATAAAATACTTACCTGGATACTATGACGGAAACATCTTTACGCGATTTCTAAAGGTTAGGGGGATAGCCATTAGACCTCATCGGCGGCTGCCGTGGCAATGTGCCAAATCATGCTACAGTATCTAGCAAACCTGCAGATCATCCAAGCCGTCATCGGAGCGCGTTAATGCACCGGCTGCCGCGTTGCTGTAGCGTGTGTTTGAAGCCTTGTAAGCGCGGGTTGATGTGCAGGCGCGGGATACTGTAGCGTACGCCTGCTGCCGCTTCGAATTTCGTGAATAATGTGACCATGTTTTACTTCTTCAGCTCTTTCGGCTTTTGATTACTGCATGGCGTAGGGGCTAGGGAAGGGACTCCAGGGTGGGTGCGATCCAAGCTGCTCGTGTGGAAACTACCTTCGTCGCTCAGGGGGAGTCCGCAGCTGGAGTCTGCGCTCTTCGAGCGCAGAACACCGCTAGGGAAGGGACTCCGGGGTGTGGGCCATCGAACGGGCTCGTACTGATACTGCTTTCATCGCTCAAAGGGGGAGTGCGCAGCTGGATTCTGCGTTCGAAGACCGGTTCAGCGCTCTTCGAGCGCAGAACACCGCCAGGGAAGGGGCTTCGGGGTGTGGGCCATCTAAGGGCTCGTACTGATACTGCTTTCATCGCTCAAAGGGGGAGTGCGCAGCTGGATTCTGCGTTCGAAGACCGGTTCAGCGCTCTTCGAGCGCAGAACACCGCCAGGGAAGGGGCTTCGGGGTGTGGGACATCTAAGGGCTCGTACTGATACTGCTTTCGTCGCTCAAAGGGAGATTGCGCAGCTGGGTTCTGCGCTCCAAGAGCGATTCTACGCTTTTCGAGAGAATAAACAAGAACGCAGAACACAGCAAGCTAGTGCAGAGTTGGAACGAGCAGCAACGATAGCAAAGATAAATTTGGATTTAACTTCTGAGCAGGACGCCCACTTCTCCTTTTATTTAAAAGAGAAACACAAGACAGCGTCATTAGAAAGTTTAATGTTTACCGACGCATTGAAAATGCCGTTATACAAAGACCTTCCCATAAACTACGATTCGGTAAACTACATCACCACTTATCTCATATCTTAATTCATTTATTTATGTGTAACGCGGATATGCGTGAAGATCGAAAAGACATATGAAAGAAAACGTTAGACAAGCAGTTACTCTTATAGAACCCTTTTAACTAAACAACACCCTTAACGGGCAGTCCTTGGACACCCTTCTCACAATGTAATTTGTTGAACTGTAGATTTCTGTACGTAAAGAAATTTCACCCAATTTTCAAATTTGTGCTCTCGTCTCGGCAGGCATTTTGTTTTCTTCACTGACACTATGCCTCGTTTTATTTTTGCGCACTACTGAGGTTTCGTTTCTTGAATGATGACCTACCCCCCCCCCACCAGACTCCCATATCAGTTTGCTTCCTTCCACAAGAATGTCACATGAGGTGTTATTTTCCTTCCAGTCATTTTTTAAGTTTCTCTCTAAGAAAGCGTTCTAAAAAGCCAGATCTGAGTGCCGTTATGGATGGTTCCCTAGGAGTCGCCTTCCCTCAGCTTTTTATAGTAATAAAGCACAATCCCACAATAGGATGATAGGGAATGGGCCGATAATAAGAATCAACGGCACTTGACACCAGTTAAGATTGGAGAGATTCAGCAGCGTTGGCTGAAAAGCCCTTAACAAGCACTTGGTGAAGAATAAAATACGTCGTATTACGCCATGCAGTAATCAAAAGCCGAAAGAGCTGAAGAAGTAAAACATGGTCACATTATTCACGAAACTCGAAGCGGCAGCAAGCGTATGCTACAGTATCCCGCGCCTGCACATCAATCCGCGCTTACAAGGCTTCAAACACACGCTACAGCAACGCGGCAGCCGGTGCATTAACGCGGTCCGATGACGGCTTGGATGATCTGCAGGTTTGCTAGATACTGTAGCAGGATATGGCACATTGCTAAGGCAGCCGCCGATGAGGTCTTTATAATCCTTGAAAAAAAGACAGTAAGCACGGGTGGATAACGACAAGCAAAGAAACCTACTCGATCAAGGAATCTTCGTCGTTTCGAGATCTGATTCCAGAGTAGAAACAACTTCGACTGCTTAAAGTTCTGCCTTTCATATATTGATTCCAGGAAATGGTTGTCCCACAACGATACTTTGAGTCCGCTTCCCTTTTTATCAGTCCTCTAATGCGAGCCCATACTGCTTCGATGCTATGGGTATTCACTTCGGCGAAGGGATCCACGAAGTGTTCCCTATGGTTTGTGGAGATTTTCTAAATTGTTTAAGTTCGCAGGCCTTCCAGCTATCGGCGTAAATCGTGGTCCCGGGCAACATCGTGGGTATTTCTTGACAATGTCATTCAATGTTGATGAATCATGTGATGAGGTCAGCAAACATTTCCTTCATGTTTTGGATCATCCCGTCAACCGTCCAACTTCTGCTCACGACTTGGCCTCAGTCATATTTCCTTTTGACCACGTAGGTTTCATCAATGTGTAACATACGAATCGTTCCTTTAAGTTCAAGAAGATTCTCACTATCCAAAAGGGATTCCACAACTATATCACGTAGCCGTTGATCACTCTGCACCATTGTTTTTGTACTGGCTGAGCTCTATTTCCCGATTGAACCTACCGGTGCTGATGCATTGTCCTGGCCGACGAGACTGACGGTGTGCTGGATCTCGTGTCGAGTCGTAGGCCTCATTCTAACTGACCCTCAGAAGGAGGGGGTTATGCATAGGATACAGATAGTAATAGTGAGAAGCTGCGTGTGCCTGAAAGAATGGAAGGTACGCAGGCAGTTTTTGACGGGCAATCGGCTGTAGAGCAAAGAAATTGTACGACAGGATCGCAGTAAAGGGACCGCACTTGCTAAAGGGAAGAAACTTTCGCGGCTTCTAGAATTAGTGATAATATTGCGCGTCATTGACTACGTTGGCACTGGGGCGCACTAACTACACAAACGTCTCTAAAAAGATCCCTTGTTGAATGATGCTGAAAGGAGTTTCAGTATACTCCGACCCACCTGAAGGAACTAGTGCCTCTCTTCATATATGCCCGCCAAACGTGGTACATTACTCGCGCTCTTCTCATGCTCTCCTACGTCGCTCTTCGAGTTCCTTCAGTTCTTCGGAGCTAAAGCACCGGCCGTATCTTTTGATAAAATCCCGGAAAAGCCGCGTTTTCGCTGCTTTTTTGGTCTTTCGAAATAACTCCTTCAGTTAGCTATTTGAGAAAACAATAATCGAGAATTTACCATGTTTTGGAAAACGCACTTCATTGTTGTAGACGAGTTGCCCTCTTTCTGCTCGGAGGTCAACCATCGGTATGATTTCTCGAAATAATTCTTTTAAAATGTAATCACCTGAAATAAGGACATGTTTGAGTTAAGCATCTCAAGCTCTATCCAGTGTCCGTATTTGTTCAACTCTTTTCATTGACGTTTTTCAACGATATCTCGATTTCGACCACTTGTTCCTCAGCCTTCGCGGGCCGTCCAAGGATCAGTTCCAATGGCGTTGACAAGGAGGTAAGTGTTAAATAAGAAATTTAAGCAAAACTTTCTCATATGGCTCCGATACTCGAATACTCCTGGAAACCCCTTAGAAGTAGGCAAGATAATCCATGGATATAGGACTAAGTCTCGAAATAACTCTTAAAATTCAATCATTCATCTCGTCTCGTCTCTTCACGCGTCTCGACCGTGAGTGGCCGGTCCTTCCCGATCGTCTCGACTTTTATCGCTCAGTTGCCTTTCGAGCGACTCTTCCGGCCTACTACTAGCTTATTCTCAACGCCATTGGTCGTCTGTGTCGGCTGTCTGTTATCCTGAGTCACTATGAATGGTTCCTTACTGAATTCGTCAACTCAATCGACTGAAAATGCCAATGATGGGAAGAGACGTCGATCCGGAATCGCCGCTACCAATCGATCTTCGTGAGCAGGTCAATACATCGCCAGATCGAAGCGTGTGCCGGAGTGCATCAAGCAGGTGATCCAGGCTATGGCAGAACAGATGAGCGTTCTTAAGCTTGAAAACGATGCGCTGAAGTCACAGTTAGATGATTTGCGAAAAAGCAACACTATTTCCGTTCCAGTCGTCGTGTCGCCTGTTTCCAATGATTCCGCCGCTAAAGACTTGGATCCGTCTGCAAAGGTTGAAATGTCATACCATGATATTGAACGATCTCGGTCGCTGATAATAAGTGGTGTCTCGAAATTAAGTTCTGCTTGTGTTAGGGAGCGTGTGTCTCATGATTTCCAATTCGCATGTAATATTATGGATTTTCTTGGAGTCGAGTGCAATCCAGTGGCTGTTTGATTAAATAAGCCCACCCAGGGCAGGAACGGATAACTAAAAGTTGTACTACGGTCTTACGTTTTTCGTCGTATTGCAGTACTTCAGCTCCCCGTCTTCAGTTTTTCCCCTCCAAAGGGATTTTTCTCAGGGAATCCCTCACACTTGAGGAGAGAATTCGAAGGAAGGAAGAGCGTAAGCTACTCAGTGTTAGTTCTAGGAGGGCTTCTGATGTTCAATCTGCGGCGCTAGCCAAAGTGGTGGGAGCACAGAAGCCAGGACCTGTTTTGAGACAAATGACTCAGGAGAGGGAAACTGAAAAGCTTTCGTAGGTATAGCCACCGTTCGATACCATGTTTTTACGCAAATGTCAGGTCCCTATCAAAAAACTCGGAGTATATTAAAATGGTGTTGGGGAAAGCTTACGATATCTACGCTTTTTCAGAGACTTGGTTAAGTGTCTCCCATGCAATATCAGCTTTACTAGGTGATATGTCTCATGACTATGATATAGTTCGTTGTGACCATCCTAAAAGATCTGGAGGAGCTGCTTTACTATTGGTTCAGTCGAGGCTTAATTTGTCTATTGTTTTGCAGGAGTCTGTGGATCATGCATATGAAATACTTGCCGCCGATATATTTGGAGAGAGATCGAGTTTTAGATTCGTTGTTGTTTAGAGAGCGCCGTCGTGCGTGTTTTCCAAAACTGAACAAGTTTTAAAAGCCTTGAGTGATCTGGTGGCATGTGAGTTAGTAATTGTAATTGTAATTGTTGGCGACTTTAACATGCCTGAAATTGGTAACAACAATTCAGTAATTGTTGGTGACTTTAACATGCCTGAAATTGGTAACAACACAGGTGATAAGGTTACCACTTCAACAGCTATTTCGGTTTTGGAAAAACTTATATTTTGTCATGACCTTACCCAGCGTGTAAAATGGAACACTAGGGGTGGTAGTACTCTTGATCTTGTGCTCACAAGTGGCAAAAATTTAATAGATGAGTTGGCCATTCTCCCTGCTGGCAACAGTGATCATTGCAGTTTCTCCTTTAATTTACCTTGTTCCATAGGGTTAACAACGCCTATCGTTCGAAGGGTTTTTTCTTCTTGTGATTTTAATGACGTGTGTGCCAATTTGGCCCAGGTCTGTTGGATAGAGTTATTTGATTAATGAGTACGGTAAATAAGAAATACGAAACTGTACTCGCCGTTCTTCATGATGCTTTAAAGTATTTTGTTCCTTGTAAGCTAGTATCTTTCTCAAAATACAAACAAAACATGCTTACAAAATATGCTTGACCACGGTGATTGCTTGTTTTTAGTTGCTAGGCCTTCCAATGACTGGTCAGAGTGTAATGCTTTTTCGCAAAAGTTCCTAACTTAGGAAATACAATGCTGCTTTAGAAAGAAAGATGATTGAGTCGGGAAGCACTAGTAGGTTTTACAAACACCTCCGTTCCAAAACTAAAGAAAGATCTTAAGTTCCTTGTCGGTGGCACCAATGAGTTGTGGCCACTACTACTTTAGATAAGGCTAATATGCTAGCAGATTATTTTCAGAATGTTTTGTTACAGATAACGGAACTATGTCGCTTGGGTGTACCACAACTTGTCATGCTACTATGGAACAGTTTCTTTGGTTCGATTCACAGCAATTGTACAATCTGTTAGCAAAATGACCTAAATCATCCTCATTCACTTTCGACCAGATTCCTTTTTTGTTCATTCAAGAAGTAGCGCGTGTTATTAGTGGTCCTCTCACTTATGCTTTCAATCAATCGTTAATGTACAGTGAGGTTTCTCTTCGCTGGAAGCATTCGTATATTACCCCAATTTTAAAAAAGCAACCTGCCTCAAATCCTGAAAACTATCGTCCAGTAAGTGTTACGCCCACATTTTGCAGAGTATTTGAAAAAGTTATCAAAGAATGCATAATGCATCACCTGGCTACAAATAATATATTATCAGATTGCTTGCATGAATTTATTC
This sequence comes from Heligmosomoides polygyrus bakeri, assembly GCA_947359475.1. Classification (NCBI taxonomy): domain Eukaryota; kingdom Metazoa; phylum Nematoda; class Chromadorea; order Rhabditida; family Heligmosomidae; genus Heligmosomoides; species Heligmosomoides polygyrus. The sequence continues at coordinate 78,207,672 of OX375866.1, forward strand.
CAGGACGTTCGATTGAGACCAACTTAAACGAATGATTGAAAGAATGGACAAAAGCGCTCGATTGTAAGCGCTGCTGTGACGTCATTTATTTTGACTTTGCAAGCCTTTGACGGAGTGTCTCACAGTAAATTGGTGGATAAGTTAAGACTGCTGAAGTTTCACCTTCCTCTCACTAAATGGATTGAGCATTATCTCACAAGCGGAACACCTCAGGTTAGATAGGGGGATGCTTTTTCGAAAATTTGCCATATGCACAGCGGCATTCCGCAGGATGGAGTTTTTTGGCACATCTTATTCAACATTTTTATTTCAGATATAGCAGAAATGTTTCACCGTGTTGGACTAACTGTGAAAATTTATGCGGATGATATAAAAATATATAGTTTTGTGAGCAACAAGATATAAATAGGCTACAAAATGCTATAGACTCATCGGTTGATCCAATAAATGGCCTCCCATAAGACTACCTCAATGCAATGGGGTTCTGGTTTTCCACCTCATACATACATGATTGATGGAATGTCAATCACACAGGTAGATATGATTAGGGATCTTGGCTTTTGCTACAACCATAAGCTTTGTCACGTCTTGCGACCTTGGCGCTCCCCTCCATCCTTCAGGAGGAGGGGAGCGCCAAGGTCGCAAGACGTGACAAAGCTTATGGTTCAGGCTCGCGGCGCTCCGACGAGGCGCCCATCGCGCGGCCTGCCCCCGCCTCCGCCGGCATTGATCCGCGTGCGGGGCGCGCGCACCGGAGCGGGCATAACCTGCTCGCCGCGCAAAGCCGGCAGTTCATTCGACGCCTGCTCCGACCGAGAGCGGCTGCGCTTATCCGCCAGTTTCATCAGTTCAACTGGAGCCAGCCGCGAGGCCTGGCCACTTCGTCGTCCTAGTCTACCTTGGCATCGAGTGCCGATCCGATGGAGGGCGGCCCTTCCTAGAAGGGTCGCCAGGACTGAGGGCGCGGAGTACACAGTACAGTGAAGCGCCCGGCCCCTCTGCGTCTATGTCCATTCCACTCTGCCGGTATGGTGTGTGATAAATCTGTATTGGAATTCGGTGTGCTAACAGAAGGAATGCGATGAGTCTGTTCATATCGTGTTGTCTGGTATTGCTTGCATTGTTGTGGTTGTTGGGTTTGAGTTAGTTGGCTCTGCCTGAGGAAGCCCCACGCGGGGTCCGCGTGGAGGGGCAGAGCGCTAAGGCCGGAAGCTGTGCGTGGCCCTCCACGTGGACACCTCTTGGGCAGTGGTGCCAGTGCCAGGCAACCAACCAGTTCATTGGGTAGTGTTTTTCCCACGGTGCATACTGGCTGCAGCCCAGGGCTGAAGGGGATACAGTTCACTGGGGAGTGAAGGGATGGACCCGGAAAATCCCTACTGCGAAGGTGGCATTTCAGGGCATGGGACCAATTCACCTCCCTGGGGTACTAGGCCTTGGCAGCTTCGGGTGCCCCATGGGGCAGGTTGGTGTCCCACGTGTATACGGCACAGCACTGGGGCCGCCGACTTGCGACAAGCTTGATTTTTCCGATCACATCCTTTCGAGGTGTAAGTTGGCCCAGAACAGTACTTTTCAAACTTTCAAAGCACATTCAGTTAGAAATAAATCTGCCATAGCTAAAGCATACAAAACCTATATCCGTCCTATCGTCCTATAGTAGAATTCACTTCAACGGTCTTTTGCCCTAGCACAAGGAAAAATATACATGCTATTGAAAAGGTCCAGAATAATTACACACGGAAGCTTCTTGTAAGAATCAGCGGTTTTCTTTATTCAAAAATTTCTGATGCATCTATAAGGAACAAATATTTGGGGCCGCATACGCTGGAGTCTCGGCGGACGGTATTTGATTTATGCATGGTTCACAGATTATTGCACAATTCAAGTCCTTATGCTCCAAAAAAAAATTTCGTTATCGCTGCCTCCAGATCTAGAAGTCCGGTTTTTAAGATAAGTCTTAAGCCATCCAAAACCAAGGTACGTGCGCAGTATTTTACTGTCAGGGCTGGTAGCGCCTACCTTGAGGTCACAAAAAATCTTACTAACAAGTTGAATCTGAGTCAGCTTAAGAGTGGTGTCGGACATGTTGCCCACTCACAGTATCTCTTATGTTTTTGATAGGTACCAGTCATTTCTCCTCTTACTCTACTTCTCCACCTTACTTCGGTTGTGAACGATTGTAGGGTTTTTAATTTGTTTTCTTCTGCACCATGTTTTACCATCTCAACACTTTTGCTGTTTGTTGTTTTATATCACACACTTGCCTTATGCGAACGTAATAAACTTAATACTTAATCGTTGGAGAAAAGAAATACATGATTGTGATCAGCAGCTCAAGCTCTGTAAAAAAATGAGAGATACTACAGAACATGAGAAATATCGGTGTAAATAATATAATATATGCAGAGCGTCAGGATTTGCTCAACATTTTCATCGACGTTTTTGAGTGATCTCTCGATTACGACCACTTGTCCCTATCTTCACCGCAACTGATTGTCTCAAATAACGCTGTATGAAATACACTATAAAGGATAAGAGATACTACAGAGAAATATCAATGAAGATAATATAATGTATGGAGTTTTAAGAGTTGCTAAGATGACACGTAAATGGCATGCACAACAATTTTTACAAGCAACATATGCTACAAGAATGAATACCATTACAGTAAACCGAGATTGTTGCGTTCGTAAATATGACTCAGTTCATCAAACATTGTCAAAAAGGAAAGGCAAAACGGAGAAAAACTAGCCGCAAAAACATAGTATTTTGAGGCAGCATAGGTAAAAACCAAACGAGAAACAGCAAACTCTCATCATACTTCCAGGCTAAACAGTGTTTTCTCTTGCCTTTCCCTTCCAGAAAATCGATGCGCGCCCCAAGATTCAAGCCGGGGAACTTCTCGATGACGGCTTGACACATCTGTCTCATGCCGATCTTTAAAAAAACTGCTGTAGAAAGTTTCTGCATCAAAAATGCGTAATTATGCCAACTTTCACGAAAAACAGCCACTTTATACCGTTGAAACAGCTTATTCCAATTTACTTTTATTCCTGCTCAATTCTTTTTCTTTATCCCTGATAACTGGATTTTCTTATCACTCGCTAAAATAACCAATTCATATCTTTTTTCGATGACAGGGCAACAAAGCTCAACGAAAAGGGCATCTCTGCACTCTAACGAAAATAAATGAAAAGATCAGGAAAGAATCCAAACCAAAAAGCCCACTGTAGACAGTCTGTCCTAGAGGAACACAATCTGCCATTGCCACCGCATGTGACACCTTCTTAACCGTAGACGTGTTGATAGTGACTCTCTCTACCTTATCTTAAATCACCACGAGTTAGCGTGGAAAAAGCAGAACTTACAAATTAAACTTAAGATCAACCTCAACGGCCGACAACAGCGTCGCCGAAGTATAACATAGGTCTAAAGCCGCAGGCACCCTATGCAGCGGCGACAGCGGCAGCCGTGATAAGCATAGGAACATCGATTTGGCGGGAATCGATGCCCCTATGCTTAATCACGGCTGCCGCTTACGCCGCTGCCGAGTTTGCATGCGGCTTAACCCTTTCACGACATTGCCCGATGTCGTCGGACACTTTTTTCCGCGTGGGACAATGTCCGACGATGCCGTTGGACACTACCATAAAAATAGTTCATTGAAAATTTTCACACATATAGTAGTACAAGTTTAATCAATGAGTCCACTAATAGCTGCGGTAAAGGTTGTCTATGGGAAACTTTATTATGTTTTTTCATATCTAACAAATCATACAATTAAAATAATGGAAATAATCAGCGTGCGGGAAAATGCGCGCTGTCCCACGCGACAGTCACCTGAAAATCGCGCGTGTCGTGAAAGGGTTAATGGTATGCTGATGATATGAATTTGACTGCAGCTGTTGACCAAGATTGGTATCGACCTTTATTCTGGCTAACGTTATGGCGATGTCGCCGGTATGGTGATGTCCTTCACACCATTACCACACCAACTTCCCGCGCAAACTCATCCCATTCTTTCAGCATGGGTCAGCCGCAAGTAATAATTCGCATCCGAGGATCACCCGCTCTCACTAAAAAAAGTGAAGTGATGGACAACCTCACCCTACGAGAAACACCATAACAAAGTGCTAATGCCTCCAACAGCGGGTTTTCTTTCTATGCTCTTCGGTTCTATCCGAATGTGAAAATTTTCCAAACACATAAACTTTCAGAAATAGAGCTTTGAAGTTTGCCTCTAGCGATAACATGAATCGATATGGGCCATCATACAAAAATTCAAGGAATTCTAGTTCTGATTGCGATTGTTTTCAAAAGTCCCGTATTTTGGAAGCCCTAAAAGCTATTAATTTCTCTACTATCCTTCTTGTAGAGAAATTAATAGCTTCTAGGTTTGCAATTCATAACTTTAATCCGGAAGTTCACAAAATACAACAAAGCATAACAATGAAAATCAGTCGTTCTTCACAACAAATTAATTAAATAAGTTATGAAGCATTGCCCGTAGATCATTACACATAGCGACGACCCTCAACCGAGAAACAAGAACAACAGACGTGTTCACAGGGTTCCATCACTGTCTCTCTGAAATCGACTCTTTGATGCACTGATGTGGGCAAACCACTTTGAAATCCCCCTTTACAGTGCAATGGTTCACCGTCAGCATTAGTTGCTGTCATATCCGAAAGATTCGGGTCGGGCGTATAACAGAGTTGACTCTCATCGCTAACGGCAGCGGATTTTCTACGCTTCTTGCGCGCCCTTGAATTTAGAGGATTTCTAATGTTTATCCACGTTTCCTTCTTTGCCGGTTCACGTATCGCACAGAACATGAACACGCACTGAAAATCTAATATTTTCCAAGCACCACGACGAACACGAGACGTCTCTTCTCACCCCTCCAATAAACTCCACCTTGTCAACGCTCTCGATCCGTTTTTCAAGAGTCTTCTCAGTTTCTTCACGATCTCCAACGAACAACTCGTTTTCTGTGTCCAAAGCGAAAATTCTCTTATTGTTCCGCGAAGTCTTCTCATTCGAGCCACTTTCTCCTTTGACATGAGGGCAAAATTTGGCCCTCCTTCCGAAGGTCTGGGTTGTTGTATTGAACCTGCTTAGGAGAATGTTCGGCTCAGCTGAATTCGTCATTCATCATCGTTTCCAAAAATGAGCGAACATTCCGTTCCAAACTTTTCTCTGCCGTGATGGCTTCAGTTTGTTTAATTCTGCTTAAAATTTCATTGAGTCTTCTTGTTTCTTGTGTGCGAGTTCGGAAACAGGTGCACCTGTAGTGAGTAGTGTGATCGCAAATAGTTGTAGGCCTTCTAAACGAAAAAAAGAAAACAAATCCTTCTCAGCCCCGCAAAGACTATCTGAACATGCTTCGAATGCCAAATTCCCCTTACTTACTTTTGCATAATACGATCGTTCTTTCTAAATAACTTTTCTTGTTGCTCCCACCGAAATGTCAACTACGGCAACCGAAGAAAGGAGCTCCACTGTTTTTGTACGTGGAAAAGAAGCAGCAATGCAATGGTCACTGCGACACAATAAACATAGATATACCGAATATTATACACTACTGAGGAACTGCCAAACAAATTCAAACAGATTTGTTCTCAAAAATCTCATTTTTCCTCCACGACGTTTCCTCCATCTGCTGCGAACATTGTCACCATTCTCCCTTAATATAATTTGCGCAGATTTGTGGTTTAAGCGCCCTCCAAAATGCGTAGTATTTTGCTGCCTAAAAGAGTAGCTATCGATGAGTAGAGATCAAGATCCGAAAAGTGTGACAAATAACGAACCTTGTATTTCCTTTCATGCTGCCCCACACAAGTTTGATAGGATTAAGATCTGGTGACTCTGCACGCCAATCTAGCGCCGTCTTGTGTATGCACTACAGTAGGCGGGGGTCATGGGCAAGTGGCGCAAAAAGTCGAGCCTGATCTAGCCACTGAATGCTTTCGGGGTTCACGTGGCGCGACCCATCATGGTTAAGAGTCGATGCGCAGCCTGTGCATCGACTCTTAACCATGATGGGTATCGTCGTGCTTAAACACGACGCCTCCAATATTTTACAGTACGTTGAGCTGTCCAAGCGTGCAGATCCCTGAAACGGAACTAAATGGGTGGTTCCTCGAACGGATATGCAGCATCAGATATGCACTTTCGCTGGGTGTTTCGCTCTAGGTAGGAAACTGAGGCCTCATCTGCTTTTCGAATGAAGCAGCGGCTCACAATCGCCTCGACTAAGTGGACAACTTTTACTACCAACCAAGCAAGAACCTTCAGAGAACCTCCCCTGGAAGGTGCTTTCATCCGCGGAGATACAATCAGTGAACGTTTTCTTCAGTCAACATGTGCGAGCAGAACTTTTCAATTTGCTTGTATGTCGTATTAACTGACAATATTTGGCAGATTTTATTTCGATACCAAGCATACTTTCGCAGACGCTGACCTGACAAGAGCTTACAGCGATTCCCTTTCCTAACGACTGTCTCCTTATACAGGAAGGAGTAAATGAATCCGAAACGCAAGCGCTGACGACGGCGTCCCATAATGGTAATGGTCTAAAATACGTCATATTGGTGGTACACCGTAATAACACAAGGGTAAGAGGCTGCGAACCATAATGTCTACGCGGCCTATATCTGCGTTCTCGAGGGATTATTGGACTGCAATTTGTTCACGAGTCTTTTTACGTTGACTATGTTGCTCGGATAACCAACCTATAGGAACGCATCAAAATCTCCAAATTTTAGACGAATCCTATGGAAATGTGCACATGGACGAGACGTCTATGAATCGCTTTAACTTTTCTACACTCCTCATCGCAATTATCGTGGAAATGCCCTCCAAAAATGTCATTGTTACACACGAGTTTCACATTGTCACGGCAGAGCAGAAGAATATTGTTGTTCTGTGCAAATCCCAAGGAATAAATTAGTGTCCAGCGATGCTGCATGCTACTCCATCGCCGGCGACAGTGTTGTGTAGGTTGCTACGGACTACGCTGCACTCGTCCAACACTGTCGTCGACGGACCACGGGAGTATTCCATAGGTCTAACAGTAATCGAGGAAGTTTAGATTCGTACTGCATGAGCAGGTCTGCATGAGCACTGAGATAGCGACCCTAAAGTTCAAATGTAACCCGAAGCTTATTTGACTATTCAGCACTACTTTAGTCAGTTTTAAGAATAAGATCTTCAATCAGCAATGTATGAAATTTAACTTTTCAAACGTAACCTCCTCAGAACTACATCTTTTTGGTTATAGATTATGAATCGAATTATCTTTTTTATTTTTATTTTTTACTTATGTGTGATTTAATTTACTCCAGTATCAAGCTGGAGGAATTCTCAAGCACGAAGCTGTAGGAAGGCTCCTATGAGGCTGAAGGAAGTCTCCTGCACGAAGCTGGAGAGTACACAAAAATGACACTATTCAATTACGCGAACACCAGACCTAGCGAATTTTTCGTTCAGATTTCGCTCAACTTCGTACACGGGGTTATTTTGAGTGCTGATCACGATTCTGATGTCCGTTTTTACCGATAATGGCACTCTGCGGTAGTATGTAATAGTGGGTCGTACAGACAAAATCATGGATTTCGCCGTAACTTCGCCTAGGGAAGGCTTACTTGGTGGTGCTGAACACGACGACAATATCCATTTCAGCGGACACGGCCCGTAATCCCCCCTCCCCATATCGGTGGCTAGGTGACTAGGGTGAAGAACAACCGCTCCTTTCGAAATCGCACTGTACGCAAGCAGTCGCGGCGGGTCCCTCACACAACCCTGATCAGCCGTAGGGTTGAGAGTGAAACAGGAAAAGGACAACTCGTTCGTTGTAATGGAGCATGATTTTGAAAGTAAAAGTAAAATTTAGGGAAATTTGGTTAATTTTTGACAAATCTGACATTTTTCAAGCTGTCTGATAGAGCTTGAGCGACTGAACTCAAAAATGTGTTTGTATTCTCAAATAGTTAACTTTATAGGGAGTTACTTCGAAAGGCTGAAAAAGCTGCGAAAAGGCGGCTTACTCGAAATTTCGGTGGTCCGTTACCTCCTGGGGCCAAATTCATCAAACACTTACCAGTCGGTAACGCTATATCGGTTATCGTATCTGTATCTCTCTGTATCACTTACTACGTAAGCTGATACGGTGAATCCGTCATGAGATGATACCGGCGGTATCATTGATGAATTTGGCCCCTGGTTGTTGACTCTTCCGAAGTTGTAGCAGAAACACCTGCTGCGTTTTTTGCACCCTCCCTCGTGTATTCCTACTCAGAGAGTTTCGATGACCGAACACAGCACAAGGACAGGACTCGCCCTAGAACACCGGACAACGTTACGAAAATTTGCCGGTGAGCGCAGTACACCTGAGGCCATTGGCGCGACTTTCTGGCCGAAGTTTCCTCGCTAGCCGCGTTAGTGCTGTAGTCGTGCTGGAGACGACGGGAGCACAATAGGCAAAAACAAAAAGACGTTCCGGCCAAGACCTCCTATTGCGCAGCGCTTGTCCTGCGGTCGTGCTGGAGATACTATAGTATGCGTTCCCTTTCCGACAGGGTGAGGAAGTGGAACAAGCGTCTGAATAATGGGTTCCTCTTTCCCGACAATAGGTGCATGGGACGTCTCGCTCTTCGTTTTTCAGCTGTCTTATACCGAACTGTCTCCGCCTAGTGGATGTATTCTGGAGGGCACGAAGGAACTCGTAGATCTCTTCGTGGAACCGTCGAATTCGATGATGGTATACGTGCTTTAGACCCTCGCAGCTTTCCCTTCCCGATTGTCGGTCTCACCCTCGCTGAACCTCGGCCTCTCGCCGTCGTTCTTGTGCTTGCTCTGCTTGTCGTCTTGTTTCTGGTTCAGCTTGTCGTCTTTCTTCTACTTCCCACGCCCTTAGAAATCGGGGTATCTGGAGTCATAGATTAAGCACTGGAAGTTTTCGACATCTTTTAGTTTTTTGCTGGCCAAAAGGTAAGACATGAACAAAAAAGACCATATAAGTAGAACATGTAATGTCGGACTTTATGGAGCTTCAGTAAAGCTACTTTCCGAATAGGCGGAGCAGTATGACGTTGAAGCAACATGCACAGTCGTCGTTTGATCTCAAAGCTTGTTCTGTATTGCAACAAATAGAAGCATCACGAATTTTGAGAAATTTAGAGAGAACGTGAGAGCCAGTTGACTGATGCCGGGAAGGTCGATGGTCCGACACATGCACCTGGAGGATCCGAAGACCTCCTGAAAGTGTCTAGTGAACTCGGTAGCTCGTTTTATCCAACAAAATCTGTCGAATCGCTGAAGCTGCTCAGAAAGCCCGAGAGACCGCCAAAGGAGGAGAGAAAACCAGGAGGATATTCGAAGAGACCCAAAGAACCCAAAGAACCATCAAATGGGACGAAAACGCAGGATAAGCCCGATAGGCCTCCGAATGTACCGAAAAGACCAGACAAAACGCCGAAAAAGCCAGACAAACCCCCGAAGCCTAAAAAGCCCGATGAACAGCCAAAGAAACCCGAGAGGCCCGACGTGCAGCCTAGGGGACCCAAAAGGCCTGAAGAGCAGCCAAAAGGACCTAAACGACCCAAACTTCCACCGAAAGAACCAAAAAGACCCGAGGAGCATCCTAAAAAACCTAGACAGCCCGATGAACCACCACAGAAGCCTAAAAGGCCGGAGGAAACGCCCAAGAAGCCTAAAGAACCAAAGCTACCGCCGAAGAGACCTAAAACGCCCGGTGGTCAGCCAGTGACCCCTAAAGGGCCCAGGACTCAGAAGAATGAATCCGCTACGGTTGCTCCCGCTAAACCGACGGGGGCATTCATCGAACCTGAAGTTGACGACGACAGGGATGAACCTACTCCAGTTCATTGGGTTCCACCACGTCCTGATGTGTGGAGCAAGCTAAGAATGCGTAGAGCTGTGAAGCGGTACTGGGAACTGGAGTGGTCGAAAAGCACATTCTCGAAAGAATGCTCAGAACATGTACTTCAAGTGAGTCTATTCAACTCCTTATTATAAGGCTAAAACAATTGTTTCTAATTGCGACAAGAACAGTTTCCGTACCACACCTTCGGCCTAGTGTGTGCACCACTGAGACTGGGCCTCGTGTTCTAAAGGTTATCCGTCCGTGAAGCCATGTTTTCCAGCATGTTAATACGTCAGTGGCGAGCGTAGCTAAGCGGTGCTGTTAAGCGCTCCCGTTTCTTGAGCGGCCTAACCTTTCGGCGAGTTCGTCGTCTTAAGGGGCTCGCTGATCCGCCGAACTTCATGGTCCATATTGAGCTGTTGCTGTTTGGATACAGGCTTAACCTCTGCTGAGTTGGCTTCCCTTTTTCCGCTGCTACCATTTTCCGCCTCTCCATTACCGAACAGCTTCTTTGTAGGGGCGAGGGGGGAGGAGGGTGGATAAAGGGACCACATTTGGTTTTTTGTAAACTCTTCCACCTATAACTCTGAACTTGGCAAGAGGAGGAACTCAGCACCGCAATTGCACTTGGTACTTATGGTGAGAATTCTTCTGGGCCTATATACTGTTCCGTTCTCCTTCCGTTTCACTAGAACGTTTACGATTTCCTTCTGCAGCCTTTCATGCTACTTGAGCATCTCCTTGAAGAATGCCAATTGCTGCTCCTGATTCAAAGGGTGGTATTCAATTTTTGCCGAAAATCTACGACCCCCCCCCCCCCTTTTCCGGAGCAGATTTCTTAATATCCTATTTCTTGCCTCCACCACTGTTTTATTCCCTATCTGTTTTGAATTGCTCTTAATGTAGTTTTCGTGTAGAAAACCTTGGTTTTTATAGTACTTTTGCTTTTCTTATTTTCAAGTGCTTAAAGGTTTTTTGGAGTACAATTTTGCTTTCTGACGTTGCCTTCCTCTCACGGAAAAATTATTACTGTAATAAGTCAACCCTTTGGTTGCGGCTCCGTAATCCATTCAAAGAGCACCTCAAAAATCTTTATAGCGAAAGCGCTTTAGGCACCACTAGCAATTATCTCTAGAAATTTTATAGAGCTCGGACAACGATGTCGCTTCATTGGGTGCAAAAATGTGTGATGTCCATGACACCCTCGCTAAAATCGGCAATCGGCACACGTCATCACTCGAAATCCACCAGCAGAAAATATTTTTTAAGCATAGAGCAATTAGTATTTAAAATTTTAAAGGATTCAATTCTGTGCTTATGACGTGTTTTCCGCAGTAAACGGAGTTGTGCGCGAATCTCTACAATGTCGAAGCCACTCCTGGAAAGAATAATTTAAATTAAGAGATACAAGTATCACCTAAAAAAATGAAAAAGTATGAGAGTTACCTCTACTAAAACCAAAATAGAGTACGTCCCTGTCCCCCCCCCCCTTTCCCGTTAAAAAAGCGAAAGTGACTCGAGAGAGGCCGCATAGATATTCTTCATGCCTCATCACGGCTAAATTGAGTCTGTGTTCAAGGTATACTGCCCCTTTAACGATGTAGTTCAGCTCACAAGCAAGGGACTTCATACAGTTACCACCCTTCCTTCTTGACCTCTAGGAAGAATGGGTGCGTTCATGCAGGACGGTAGCCCACTACTGTGTAAGGATGCCTAGTGGCAGCGTGACGGTGGATAACACATAGTGTGTGATAGCGTAGTAAAAAATTACAAAGAAGCTGTGAAGAGAAATGCGTGAAGACTGCCATTTTGTTGAGCATAAGCGAATCTTGCCAAAGTGTTGTCTTACGTAAATGCTAAGAAATGGGTAGATTGTAACAACCCAAGATCTTGGGAAGACGAATACAAGGTGAATTCAGATAATACCGGTCTACTTCTGGTCTGGCGAGCGTGTAGATCTTCCGTGTCACATGTGTGAACTGTCGATGGCATACAATGGGAAGGTCAAGTACTGGGCAAAAGCGGAGAACATGGTCGAATTCCTCAAGGAGCCGCAGGTAGCTCTGTCAGAATAGGGTTTTTCTTGTTAGGCTCCCAAGAGTTGAATGATGTGAATCTAGTAAAGCAGTCACAGCAACTTTGCCACTTTCCGAGGTGAGCATATAGTAGTCGAATAGAAGGACACGGCAAGTTCTCCAAACCGCGTGTTTCCTCGTGCTCATTTCCGGCCCTTGGTTGTCCGCTGCATCGAATACCTAAATGAAATACACGTAGCTGGAGCATTTAGAAACCCTCCTTCCACTCAATTTTTATGATGCGTTAGGAACTCGTCCGTTTCTCACGAACATCGTTTTCGTAACGTTCAGCTGCAGAATATCACTTTCATGGACTCGCTCGAAGTCGGCCAGCTTGGCTTCGCTTAACTAAGGATCGATATTATCAGCGAACCGTGTGAAATGACGATCAACGTAACCAATTCTTCTCTAGCTGTCGTACTGTGACTGTCCTAGGTGTCTCGGCTAATGACCCTTCTACGGAGTCTGGGAACACAAGAACTGTTGGGGAAATTAGTCCTCTATTATAATTACAGCTTACAATCGTTTCAAAAACTATAATTGGCGAATAGAATCATTGGCGAGAGAACGAACCCAGCACTTTATGCAAAAACAAGTGAATGGCTGGTGATTTTGGGGTGGAAGATTGCTCAGGGATGGCTCTTTCTTGGATCCATCCCTGAGCAATCTTCCACCCCAAAATCAGATTCGTCGACAGTCGAGCGTGGATATCCTACGTGACGCAGATGGCGCTGTTGCCGACCGTCGGTCTCTCCCACGTTTTCCTATTCCAGGGTCTTGGTGTTGCCGAGAGTGGCCCTGAAGAGTTTCAGGGATGCCACTTTACTGTATTCTTCCATTCTTTACTATTGATGGCAACATCGTTGAGTGCTGGTCAGTCTTCCTCGTGAATGCGCCATACAGCTCCTGAAGCACTGTGATGCACAAGGTAGGAGCACCTTGTGTGGCCAGCGCTTTGATGACCGCTTCAGTCTCTACGGAGTCGAATGCCTTCTTCAGGTCGACAGATAAGACGGCTGCTTGCATTCCGTGGTAATTCCATGAGCTCAGTCACGTTGTTATTGCTATCCCTCCATCTGAATTAACCCCGAAATCCTACTTGTTCACAATTGCGGGTAGAATTCAACAGCTTACATAATACCTGGTTACTTGACAAAAACATACTCAACATTTCTGTCTGGTTATTTCGGTAGCTTTATGATTCAGCCGTCTCCTTACGACTTGTTATTCAGTGTACCGCCTAGCTAGTCGTCTAAGCATGTAGCTCTGCACTACTATGGTACTCCGCCAGCTTTGCTTTTCTATTACCTACTATTTGTAAAACATACTCAAAAACCTTGGTTTTTAGCTAAACGTGATGTCAAGGAAGGAACTGTATTCGATCGTGGAAAACGATAGAACTTTGGAAGATCCTATGTAAATCTCAATTGTTTAATATTTGTTGTATTTAGTTTATGTTTGTTTGACTGTAAGTACTACATTATGCTGCCATGCAAAAAAAACATTTGCGACAACGAAAACAATGAGCAGGCCGAGACCCTAGGATAAGTATCAGAAAAAGCGATTCCTCAAGGTTTTGTGCTGACTTTTGCCACTTTTGCTTCTTCATTTGAACGCAAGTTGTCATCATTTCTACAAATTTTGCGGCACAGTGTAGCATCATATAGTGATGTGACCCTTGTGGAAGTTTTTTCTTCACCAGGCTGGCCTACCAGGAACTCCAAAAGGGCAGGACGAGAACGTCGTTCAATATGGTACACATCCCTGGTGGCAGAGGCAAGACGCTGCCAGTGGCGCTGCCTCAACCAGTTCTTCTTCAAAGGGACGGGAAACTGTCTATAATTCGGGTAAATCAAGAGAAAGACGTATTTTTGGAAAGATCTATAGACTTTTATGCGAGGCGTAGCGCAGTCTGAGGAAGTACCGGCATGACGTGCACCCGATTCCAGGGTCCAGATTCGGATTCCCTGCCCACGCCAACAAAGACTTTCCGTCGGGAACTGGTACCAGACTCGTCTAGGAAGGAGGGGTAAAACATCGACTTCTATTAGGTTGTCCCATAAGTCCCCGCCGTTTTTTCAACGCTTCAGTGCTGATTTCGCCGGCGGTCTCTTGCATAGCGCTATACAGTTTACGAAAGAGAATGACTTGCTATATCAGAACACGTGTCGCGTTTTTTTCATCCTGAATTTTGTCAGTTTTTAGGTCGTTAAAGTGAAAAATGAAAAAGTGAAAAAGCAGCCATTTGCGCACTTGTTCTCTCCGCTTAGGTTTGTAATTTTTGCGCAGTTTTTTACAGCACTTGGAAGACAATGTCCTGTACTACAAGAATATGTGTTGGACCTATTTTCTCACTTGCCCTTTATTGATTTTTAGGCCATCAAATTGGGACGTCCGACTTTTCCGTCCGAAATTTACCGACAGCTCGGTTCTGTGGTTGGACTTTTTTGTTTGGTGTTATATGTCGTTTGGAAGAGGATGCCTTGCGCTCAACAAGAATTTGTGTTGCGTTTATTGGCTCATGCTGATTTCTATCGAATATCAACAGCTGGACAAGGAGTTATTGGTGAAGATGATTTTTCTCTTTTTGGAATTATGTTGATATTCGACCGAAATCAGCATGAGCCAATAAACGCGATATTGTTTTCCAAACTGCGCAAACAATTCCAAACCTAAGCGGAGAGAACAAGTCTGCACATGGCCACTTTTCGACTTTTTCACTTTTCATTTTAACGACATAAAAATTGTCAAAGTTAAGGATGAAAAAGAAACGCATACAAGCCCTGATAGAGCAAAGCTTTCGAAAGCTCTATAGCAATGTGCAAGGGGCCGCCAGCGAAATCCGCAATAAATCTTTGAAAAAAACGACGAGGACTTATGGAACAACCTAATACATCGCCTGTTCACTACAAGACATTGAATATATAGGCGAAATACGACCCTGAAGTTGCCTCCACGACACCTGATAGATGATGTAGAATACGTATAGTACCTCAAAAAGAAGATTTTCGCCGTCCTATATCTTTTATCCTCTATTTTTTTATCTATATGTTTATATGTATATATATGTGACACATCAAACCTCTTATTTTCAAGAGTAAATGTAGGCCCTCTAATTTGTGCGTTGCATGGAACCCTTCTTTATTATATTAGACTTATTGGATTAGACTGCTAAATCATTAGTTCGGAAGACGTAGAATATATAATGCAAAGCAACGGTTACGTTTTAGTACTTAAATTTATATTTTCTGTATATAGCAACAAAACAAACTGTGACAAAATTCCAACTTCTCAAATGCCACCCATCTGGAGCCAGATTCACCAACGATACCGCCGGTATTCAATGCTGATTCACCATATCGGCCGTGATACAAAGAGATACAAAGATACAGAGATACAGATACGGTAACCGATATAGCTTTTCCAGACGGCTCCCGATGAACGAATCTGGGGTTAAATTCATCAATGACTTACAGCAATCTAACGGTGAAAATACTGCTGAAATATCTAATAGCGCAGCTTCAAACGATATGGTGGAGCATCTCACCATATCGCTAGATAAGCCCGTTAGATTGCTGTAAGTTGTTGATGAATCTGGCCTCTATCCTCTGATGTTTTACCCTGGTGAAGCCATCCAATTTCCCATTACAAAGCTAAAAGGTAAGGTCGGCGTTACGCAACCCCTGTTCGGAACGTGCCACGCACTCTGCTTCTACGGACCTCTTGCACGCCATTTGCCTGTGTATGTTTTTTAAGCAAGCAAATTGTGCACCCCAACCAAAAATACGAAATCGGAATGCACGTGGCGGTCGGCGCCTCTTTCGTCTGCGCTACCACGGGTCTTATATTGCAAATGTCATCAAAAACACAGTGTTTCATGTTCTTCTATTCTTAGGCGAATCCCAGTTCACAAGGGGTGTATTTCTGCTACGATGAGCTGTCGATGGGAATCACCAATATGTTCTACGTTCTGCAAGCGATGACGCCACCAGTATCCATTTTCGATGAACGGATTCCTGAAGAGGAAGCGCAGCTCTTCGGTCAGTTTCAGCGCTGAAGATGTTCCTTGTAGTGCTCCACTGCTTCAGATGACTACTGTAGCGGCAGCGGATCTGTTCAAATCTCACCATCCATCAACTGGCGGTTCCACTATCAACCCACATTTCGTGATCAAAAGCCTCCTCACTGCACGAATGAACATTTGTGCGCCACATATAAGGTTTGCTCAATGGTTTCCGTTACAAAATGGTGTTTACGGTGGCTCTCCTTCCTCCACTATTTAGTTCACACTTATTGGATTACGGTAGAGCTTGCTTTCACAGTGATGTTGACTGTCTTACTCCAGACCTATTATTGCAGACGACTCATTCTTGAGCAATCCTCCAGACAATAGGAAGCTTCTTTAGGTCCTGAACCACATTGCTTGCACGTATTTTGTCTTCTGACGGTCAAGTGTTCCGGTGCTGTTCATCTCAACAATTATATCAGGGGTGTTGTAGGACAGGACACATTTCTATTAAAGAATCTGTAGCCATAGAATGACACAGGACACAGGGCTAATATATCGCCCACAAAGTTAAGATGCCATTAAGCATTCAGAAACCAGTGCAGTGCTTTCGTCCTTTTTAAAATTTCACATTTTAAAGAATTTCGTTTGTGCAAGGTGCGCCGTGAATACGCGCACAGCCGACCGTTATCGTGGAACTGTAGTAGCAAGAATTGGGAACTGACTTTATATCAAAAGTCTTTGTCAACATGCAGTAGGAAGGCATATGATCGGTCTTCAAGATGTCCTCTTCCTATTGAAAAAAACCTTTCGACGAAAGGGGATAATACGCTTGAGTTCAAGCCTTTACTTGCTAGACTGGTAGAGCTTTATGTGATAGAAATGATTCAGTTTCACTTAAGCCTGGGTTTATTTAAGCCATGTATCTCATAAAGGGATTAGCCCAGTACTTCATTGGATTTGAGGCCGTGTCCTGAGTCTCAGAGTTAAAGTTAGTTTTTGGGATGTTATGGACTCGCATTCAAATTGAGTCCATAACA
Organism: Heligmosomoides polygyrus bakeri; assembly: GCA_947359475.1. Lineage (NCBI taxonomy): Eukaryota > Metazoa > Nematoda > Chromadorea > Rhabditida > Heligmosomidae > Heligmosomoides > Heligmosomoides polygyrus. Next base: position 78,224,682 of record OX375866.1, read on the forward strand.
CCCTCCTATAGAAGACGGCAAAGAGATGAAAAGGCTCGTTGACCGGCGCGAGATCCGAGCTATTGTAACTGTGGGACATATCGGAGATCTGCATATGGATTGTACAGTATTTGACCACAATAACTCCGCCCACGATCTAGAACCATGATAGGCGCCTATAAAAGGCCCGAGACTTGCTTTAGTAACAGATCTATTCGTCGTACAAATAAACTCTCCTGCCTGGTGTAATCGAGCCACTTCACGAACAAGGAACTTTGAGTTGGGAGGCACGCGACAGATCTCGCCTCTTCCGTCTGCGCAACAATGCGGCCATGATATCGCACATATCAAGCGTTATTGAACAGAATTGTATGGGGTGTTTTTTGACATTGGCAAAACGGATAACAGCTAGAAGTGGTGCTATAGCAAGACTGTGATCGCCGACATACATTATTTTGCAGCTGCCTTAAACCCATGAATCTTAAAGAGTCCAACGCAGTCGCTATATTCAACTACTTGGCTGCTTCATATTATTGAAGCTCCAGTTAGTGAAGGTTTGTGGAACGAGAGGTTGCCTCGCCGTAGACTCTATATCAGTTGTCGTAAGTTTGATAAGCGATATCACCCCAGATAAAAAAATTTTGCAATTTATCGGGAAATATTAGGTCGTTGCATATGAAATGGCCGATTTTGGTTCCTCAATTTCTGATCGATTTTTCTTGGCGTTTATGCATTGCAATGCTTGCGATTTATGCATTGTAGAGTCTGTGAGAGCGCAGAATCTAGTACACTATAATACTTACGCTAAATTCAGTTAAAGAAATTTAACGGAAAATGTCGGTAAGTCCGTTCAATCGGTAAATCGTTTACCGTCACATACACAGCCGTGATCGACAGTGATGCCTTGGCACGACTTGTCCAAGAAACCATACATTCCGCCTCGAGGTTGACGAGTACGTACGGACGTGCCTCGAAAGTACCGAACGATTGTCAAGAATTCTCTCTTCACTCTAGGTAACGAACATTAGCTAACAACCAGAAACCCTTTTTTAAAGGAAATGCCGATGGCGGAAACTGTGGTAACCGGAAACGAAACAGCCGCATCGTGTACGATTGATGGATGCAGGTCCGTCGCCTGTGTCGTAGATCCTCATAGTCAAGTTACATAGCTCCAATCTGTTTCAGAGCAAGGATTCGACCAATTCAGATGCAGAACTCGGAGTTCGACCCAGGACTAGACATCGAGCTACGATGGGAGGAGTGGACTAGCTGCGATGGGAACGTTCCGGTTCAGAGGAGAGAAGGTAGAGCCAGAGTTCTGCCAAGTGAAACCTTCACCAGAGTTCTGCTTACGATTTCAGCTCACTGTTATTTGGTAGCGCAACCAGGATTCACGCTAGACGAAGACTCCGAGGACATCGCAGACAGCATCTATGAATTCAGATGGGCCGTCAGGCTCGGTCAGCTGGTGCGCTCAGATGCAATGAAAAATCTCGGCATCCGGCTTCATAGGTAGGCCGGCCGTTCTCATTGTTAGATCCGAGAATACTGCCTACTATTATTCGTATCCCCTGCATTTTGAACACAAAAAACAGCTTGTCTATTGAGCTCTACGGTAGCTGCATTACTGTACCGGCAGAACGTGATGAAGGGTTGCGGCACCGTGGAAGAGGGTATCCGCAGAGCCGTAAGTGACTGGGCACCTTTGCCTGAGAACTGAGCTTGCTGAAGTATCTCCTCTGCTTCAAACAACGACCATTTTTAGGCAGATGAGGTGTGGAGACAACACTTGTTACGTCCCATTGGCGTGAGAGAAGGCAGCGGGAAGCACATAGAAAGGGATCGCGACATCCACTTCACTCTACGGAATCCCTTTCAAGCATGTTTCAGGCGAGCCAGTCATCCGTCTTCCTATCAAAACACTCCACGCTTTCGTTCAGTGTTCTGTCCTCCTGTAAAGGGTGAGGTAGTGCTAGCGTTGCTGATGTAACTAAACGTCTATGAAACTATGGAAAGCCACAGATTACGTCGTGTTACGCCGCGATGCTGCTCTGAACGTCCCCTTAAACTTTGATCTCCTGAAAGCACGAACTCGCTTGTTTATGATAGCAATATCCCGCGTACTGTGAATAGATAACAGAGAAAGCGTTAATCAATCTCTTCGAGAGACTCGCCGAGAATACTACTTTTAGGGGTTGTCGTAAAGGCAGTCTGTGTGCATATCTGACCTATTGAACGATTAGCAGATGAGGGGCTGTATCCTCTCCAGACATTTTGATCGGAGTATGTCTCTTTTAAAAGCACTGCAATATTTAAAACACTTCCTTTATGAAGAGCTCAACGCACGGTTGAGCGCAGCACAGATTCGACTCTCCTCATCCTTCAACCCACGCAGTTTTATATTAGGTTGAGTCATAAATTTTGCAACAAAATTTCTCTTCCAGCAAAAATAGGATTATACCGCAAAAGAAAAATGATTGAATTCAACGAAGTAATTGCCGTTATTCTCATTGAGTTCCTTCCGCTTCTTATGCACTGAGTGGATTACATCTCTGTTGAATTTGTTGGGTTTCGACTTGAAGAATTCGTGTGCCACCGCCGTACCTCATCGAATTCGGCGAAGGGCCTACAGTGGCTCAGACAAACGAGCACCAGTACCCGCACAACCAGTTGCTATTGTGGTGAGAACCTGTTGTAGTGGGTGTGGCGGGCTGCGCCGATTGGCCAGGTGAGGGAGCGTGGCGCGATTACCTGCACCCCGTTGACGCTCCTGTGGAAGTATGCCATTAGGCTTAAAAGTCGGCTCCTGTTGCTAGAGTGTTGCAGGATTCTTGTGCAGCCGTATATCTCCATAAATCCAGCTCGTACCTACATATATATATGTGCATACGCATATAAGTAGGTGTATACTATACATACACATGTATATACATCTGTATATACAGATATATACATAGAAACAGGTTGCCACCACAATAGCAACTGGTTGTACGGGTCCTAGATAACGAATGTCTGAGTACAGTGGAGAAAGCGATCAATCGACCGAAGCAGAACGCAGTCAGAAGGCCCAATGTCGGGGATATATGGTGGTTGTTTGGTTTCGGTCCAGCCCAATTCCTAGAGTTTTTCTTTCTCCACTAATTTTGCTGGATCTAATCGAGTTGTTGGCAAAAGCGAGCGTCGAGTATGGTTTGACAACGTGGAGCAGCTCCCGCTACACTGGACCACCACACTTCAACCAAACGCACAGCAGGACCTTCATTCGGTGAAGCTCCAGTTCTGACCTCATAACCCCCAGCTCGCTGCGTTCCTGGTATTGCTTTCCTGCTTCACAGTTGTAGAAAAGCATCCGCTTTTCACTGCTGATTAGGATTCGATCCAGGCCCCCTCACTTGAACCGGCGCCGGAGCTCTCGGCAGTCGGAAGCACAGCGATTTACTTGGGTTTCCGTCAAAGCATGAGAAACTGACAAAGGGGTTTTTGGCGACCTTCCAATCTTCTGCAGCCGACTACCGGTGGTTAACAGGGAGGAGTGGAAACCAGCGGTCACTCGTAGTGTGGTTTGAGAAGAATTCGACTTGATGGATTTGCGCAGACGTCCTTTGCTTACAGCAGTTGGGCTTCCCGGGAGTGCTTTGTCTTTGTTGCCCTTCTGGGAGGAGGGGAACTTCTCATACCATCTCCAATAATTTATCCAGTTAGAAGTGAACTTGCTGGGGGTAACATCTGTCAGAGCCCGCACACCGTGAATTTACTGATATAGACTCTTCTAATAGTGAACGTTCCTACGAGAACAAAGCTTTATTAACTGCATATGTGAGTGTCACTGACTTCCCAGGGTTGGTGCCCGTATTCTCCAAATACGGGTGGTTCTGTTTCTATGTTCAGTGCTATTGGTCAACAATGGTCTTTCTCTACAGGTACGAGAAGTCTGGAAAAAGCAACGAGATCCTGATCGGAACCTACATGGTGGAAACGCGAGACTGCTTCTGAAGAAGAAAGCAACTATATTGTTCATTACAGTTACATCTCTTTATTGGAAGGAACTTTTGTACATGACTTCCCCCAAATTAAATACTTAAGTTGGAAATTCTATCGCAAGAAGCACAAATGAGAAAATATTTAATAGAGGGCAGTGTTAATCAATTCCTTCTTTGATCCGCCAAGGATTCTACTTTTACGGGATAAAGTGGAGGTAATCTGAATGCGTATTTCCGCTATACAATGATTTGCACTGACTAGTCGATGGGCAGGTCAGTGTTTCATCCTTCTCCAACAAGTTCGGCACCAATTTCAGAGAAGTAAGGAGAATGAACAAAGAACGAAAAGAAATCCAGCTCTTTGTCATGAAGCTTAACTAAAAGAGTTCCATGGCCCGGTGCTAATGTACATAGTGGGATTCTACACCAAGTCTGAATAGATTGTCAATCCAGAGTTAGATCCGTCAGGAGACTTCTTTAAGGCGGTCATTTTCTTGATTGGATCTAATCCATCTCAAGAATCCATAAGTCGATATTTTTGGTTGGCTAAAACAGTAACAAATGTATTGGGTTGGTCAAAAAGTCTTGCAACATTTTGCGCTACTGCCTGTTAAATTTGTTAAAGCTATTATAGTATTGATCTTGTATTGTGACGTCACAGTACGTTCTCAGAGCTTCCTCAAGCATAAATATAAGGCCTCGTTGAGAACGAATACAGCAACAATGTCAGCAGCAGCATGCTAGGACCTACCGTCTACTACGAATTTCTACAAGGCCATTCCGCAAGGGCTGCAGCCTCCCACATCTGCGCTGCATTCAAGGAGGAAGTCATTCACTATTCCACAGTGGCCCGCTGGTATCAGGAGGTATCTTTCCCGAAGATCGATCTCGTTCCAGACCCCCCTCTGTTGTGGAAGAAGACAGTTTGCGCGAAGCCTTTAAGTTGAAGCCAAACTCAACCACTCGCGAATTGGCGGCAGCACTTGAATGTACGCAAAGCACCGTCGTGAGGCAGCTGGAGATCCTTGGGTATCGCAAAGTTTTCTCGTCTTGGGTACAACATGAACTGTGGGACTCTGACATGGCATGCCGAATCAGTGTTGCGGAGTCGCTGCTTCTTGTCGGCGCAGAAAGGACTCTCTGAAGAACATTGTTACTGGTGATAAAAGCTGGGTTCTTTATGTTAACCACACCCGCAAGAGCCAATGGCTCCCACGCGGAGAACCGGCTCCAAGACACCGAAACGTGGACGCCACAAAAAGAAGGTTCTTCCGTGTTGCTAGTGGGCTCAGAAGGCATGCTTTACTGGGAATTGCTGGATAGTGAGACTACAGTCACAGCATCTGTCTACGCTACCCAGCTCCAGAGCTTGGTCGACGCCATGCGCCAAAAACGTCCAGAACGGGAAAATGTCTACCTGCTGCACAACAACGCGCGTCCTCATTTCCAAAAGTGAGTCGCGAGAAAATCCAGGAGTTAGGCTGGGAAGTTCTGCCCCATCCACCGTACTCTACATACAGACCTCGCTCCTTCTGACTACCACCTGCTCAGAGCTCTGAAGCAGCATCTTCGAGGTAGAGAGTTCGCTGATCGACGTTACCTGGAAATGGAGGTTTCTGATTTCTTTTCCTCACAGCCCTCGGAATTCTGGCTGAAAGGAATTGAAAAGCAGCAAAGACTCTTATCTTAGACTTGGATGGGGAATATATCGTAGACTGAGTTTTTCTTTTACCAAATCAGGACAAATTTGAATATTGTTGTGCTAGAGTTGCAAGACTTTTCGATCAATTTAATATTATATGCACCATAGCAGCTTACAGAAACAGAGTCAAATATTTGATAAAGGCCTATCGCTAGACGGAAAATGGAGCTTTTCTTTTTAACTCGACCGTTTCACGGAAAACTCTTAAAGCACTAACAAGGGAAGCTCATGAAATTCCTCAAAAGATTCTAAACGATACCTATATGGTCTTGTAGGGCATCGGACGAGGATCACAGAACTGTGCTTCGTTTTTGCTACGGGCCACTGGGTGGTCCAGAAATGGCAAAAATAGTGTCACTTCAGAGCGGCTTGATAAGGCATAAGTGACACCTAGAATGGCCCTGTCAGGAACTATTTAAGCTGCTGACCACGAATCTGTCGTTCTTTTTCTAAATTACCACTTTGCTTGTACTACTTTTCGTCAAAGTTACAGTCGAAGGTTGGAAAGTATGTCTGACAACATTGGAGAAGGAAGCGATCCCACTAACGTGCGCAGCTTTATTCACCCATATCTACCCTAACCTACCGTAATCGACCGAAATTTTAAAAATGGATGTCATATCCGTGATTAGCACCTCAAATAACCCCCGTGGGCGATGTTTGGGCAAAACATTTTCTTTCGCCCTCTCCTTGACCTTTGGAGTTGTGAAAGGCGGCGGAGCCTGTTATTCTGCGTCTACTGCTTTAGCTTGCACATATCCATCGTAACCTTCTGCCATTCATCGTTTCACCGAAAACGATTGCTAAATTGGTGATCTGCATCCCAGATAACCCTGTAGATGAATTTGGGGCGAGAAATCTTTTTCGATCTCCAGAGTTGAGGGAGTGAGTGCAAGTGCTCCTATCTGCAGTGCCCCCGACCCGTCTCCCGTAAGTGTGTAGGAGAACAAACAGCAAGGCGACTAAGCACACGAGTTGGATAAAATATGCAGTACTTGGGAACAATTAGCTGAAGTAGTGAAAGTTGCGAGAAGAATAAAAAGCAGTCTATGAGGAAATCCGAAGAGCAATGAGCTTGTCTTGATGATGGGTCAAATCAATGCTTGTCGATTTTGTTCACGAATGAGGTGATAGTGAGAAACACTGCGAAAAGTAATTGAGAACATATCAAAGAGGTCATATCGGGATAGCATTTAACGGAACCTTCCTCAGCGAGCCAAGCATTGTTTAATGGATGCGTGATATCGCTCCACGCAACAAAACCATCTTCTTTCACATCTGACAACAGGTTGAAGGCGGGGTTAGGACTCGAGGACGGTACCCTACCGGAGCCAAAATCTAACCTTCATTTGCAAAAACGCCAGCCCCCCACCTAGGGACCAGAAACTCCACTTCCGGAACCGAACCCTCGACCCCCTCCCGTGAGTCCGCCACGCTACCCATTCGGCCATCAAGCAGTGTACATTCAAGTGATTCAATCGCTGCCGCGACTGAATCACTTGAATGTACACTGCTTCGTCTAGGAAACGTAAGAAATTAGTATAATCAAACCTTAATTTGGGTTCAAACCTTTTGTAAGTTACGTTCAGAGCACGACAGGGCTATTCCAGGTGTCACGTTTGCCTTATCAGCCCGCCCTGGAGTGGTGCCATTTTTTGCCATTTTCGGACCATTCAGTGGCCCTTAGCAAAAACGAAGCACAGTTCTGTGATCCTCGTCCGATGCTCTACAAGACCATATAGGTGACGTTGAGAATCTCTGGGGGAAGTTCATGGGCCTCCCTTGTAAGGCAAAACCTGTTTGGCCGGACTTCGGTCAACGACAAATTTGCAATTTCATAAATTTAGAAGCACAAAAGCAAAATGAAAGGTGGCTCTCCGTGTCGAGCACTCTCTTTGAGACTGAGCTTTGGTTGAGGAAAATGAAAGTAGCTCTAAGCAGGATCAATTTTCGAAAATTTATTCTATTAAATATTGTAAAAACATGGACAGTAATATAATACATCACGAATATTTGGGCCCATTAAGAACCCAGCCTTTTGGGAGTGATCTTCAGAGGCTTCGGAGAGGGATCATATGGAATGACGGCCTCAGTGGGTGGTGTCGTCGGTAGATCCATGTGCGCTAAATATAAGGTTGAATGAACTATGACTTTGCCATGGAACGAAGCAAACCTGTGATCGTGCCTTCTACAGACCTGCATTCGGATCAGCCTGAGACTTCACCTTCTTCAAGCAGGGTGGAAGAGTGCACTTGACGAGAAAAAAATTTTTGTTGGCTTCCAGAATGGCAAGAACGTCCGCCGGAAGAACCACGTCTAGCTGGAATCAAAAAGCTTGCGCATTGGCCCGAGCAACCGTAAAACTCTTATCCTCTTCGGTCAAATCCATCCCAGTAGGAGGGGGGGGGGGGGACTACGTGTTCAACAATGTCGACGAAGTTGACAACAGAAACATGTACAAAGCGATAATCTAGCCTTCGAAAAACAGTAATTTCCATTTTCCTACTCTGACCAGGGAATGCCGTCAGCTTCCCATGGAACTTCGGATTGAGATCTATATCACGTGAAAGAGCTCGAGACGCTGATCGCAGATATGTAGACCAAATTTGCTAAATGGATCTCCTAAGCGAGTTATGGCCTGCGGAAGCCGCCATGTCTTCCATGTGTTAGGCGCGCTCAATCAGCATTGGGCGCAGTATTGCGCGGTAATCAGTGGTTTGGCCATCAGCGCCGTCAGCAACAGCGGTGGCGCAGTGGTAGAGTGCTCGCTCGACAGGGTTGGATTCACTGGTTCGGTTCCCGCCGCTGTCGGGTTTTTTGCATTTTGTGATCTATCTCCGACGAGGACCTATAATCTCATTTTTAGCACATTTTTGAGCGAACCCCTATCCACCACCCGGGGACGCGCCACGTGGCCCTACGACAAGCGGCCCGAGATCCCTCTTATAGTTTTGGTGATTACAATGAAACTGCTAATCTTGAGCATGCTGATATCTGTGCAGTCATCACGTCATCCATAACGCCACAGGTTTCTAAAAATGTTGAGAGGAATCTTTTTCCTGGTCGGAAAATGATCTAGGTGGCTACTCCAGTTTTAGACTTTACCCGATTCGGTTTTTTTTTAAATGCGAGTCTATAAGTAACCTCAAGTGGTTAAGTCGGTTAGGTCTACCGTTCCAAAAATATCAGCATCAAAAAAGTCAGCGAAAAACCCGTCGCAGGAACTAGACATGGGAAGACTGCATGCTGAAATAGGGAGAAATAGTGAAATAGTGGCGACTTGCATTTACGTCTATTTGAAGACGGAAACGTGTTTCAGGTTGAATGTTTTATTCATGACGTGAAGCAAGTCAGAAATTCAAAT